>JAGDQP010003549.1:0-54607 GCA_022664845.1 Lepisma saccharinum
TATGCTCACTGAGAGACCAAAAAGGATATAACCCCTTTTGAAAGTAAACTCTTCAAATAGCAATATATGCTTATTATTACATATTTAAGAACGACGTATAAAACACAATCAAACACAGCAATTTGAGGCTTTAGTGCAAATAAAAATGTTTAACTTGTATGCTGAGTTGGCAATACGGTATGAAGAAGATCTTCACTGAATGTTGAAAAATCTAAAGATGTCATTCAAGAGTGTAGATAATTGGTCCATCATATATATACACCATTAAGTATTATATCATTTTCTAAAGCACAAATGAAGTACATCTCATATTATAAATGTTTATTTTACCGAATCAACAAGATAAAAGCTGAATACTCACCGTAATAGAAATGATGTTGTTTTAGTGTAGTGAGCTGAAGTATTGTGAAATACTGTTCGTGATTTTTATTCCTTCATATTATTCATTTTTATTCCGTAACCTGTGGATCCTTTTGAAATTGTTCACAACTGAAGATGGTGATGTGAGATCACCGAAAGTATCATTGTTTACATTTATATTGGGATGAGTATCCAGCTTTTATCTTGATTCGATATATCATCACAATCCACTCTAACTTGGAAGTTTATTTGACCATCTCTAAAGCAAACTAACCTAACTTTACTTAAAATCAGTTATGACTATAGTGGACCAGTTATCAACACCCTTCACAAAACTTTCAGAAAATAATTGAAGTATTCCGCTGAACAACGCTGTATGGCAAATTTTAGAATATTTTGAGTTAGCAGCGGAATCATGCTGTATGGAACACGAGTCACATATACTGAAAGAATTGTTGCTCCATTGCTTAAAATGTGGCAGTCGTATAGCAAACTTGCGTCTCTCCGTAAGAAATCATATTTGTTCTGAGCCGAAAATGCGTTTTTTTTTTTGAAATCACTGAAAAGTGCCCTACAGCGTAGTTCGGTGGAACGCTTTAATTAGGAAGTTAAAATCTTTGAACAGTGAGTACAAAGGGTGGTCACAATTAGAGGTGTTGTCTATGCAGCCCCTGTGCTTAAGTATTAACATGAAAACCACCAGAAACTATACCTAATATGAAATTACTAATGTGTGTGTGGTGGACCAGCTATCTACATCCTTGTCTAAACTCTAACGTAAGGAGTATCCAGTGTAGTAGGAGGAAAGAAAAATGCATATATCCTAAAATACTTTTCTTCCTCCAGAAGGTTCTTCTTCTTGTGGAAATCTCAGCTCGCTTAGAAAGTACCAATGGTGGCTCCTTATATGAATCTGGAAGTAAAACTTGATCTCAGAGAAAAGGATTTGATGAGCTCGGAAATAAACATCTGGTTTCGAGTAACTATGTTAATAGTGCTTCCACGTATTTCTGTGCGTCCTACAATAGAGCATTCACTTCATACAAAACTTCACACATTATGCATTTAGCTTCTTTCATATTGATTTTGGTTTCTGAGCTGAATATATATACTAAAAATACTTGCTCAGTATAACGCCCCCTGAATCCTGCGCCCGGGGCATATGTTCCGTCTGCTACCCCTAGTTACATCCCTGCTATAGCTCAGTCTGTTTATGTCGTAAATAATTAATTTAATCCATTTTCCGCCAGAAAGAAACACTACAGAATTAAAATCATTGAAAAAAAAAATGTTTTCAAGTGCTTACTAAAATATAAACGTCTCTTCCATGAACACAACCCCCGGATCTGTTCTTCTGTCGCATCTTATGGACGAAGTTTTTACATACTTTTTTAATACTATAGTTTCCTCTGGTGAGATTTTGGTAAAGCTCTGGCTCCGAAATGTTACGGCGTCGAAACATTACGGCGCCGAAACGACAGTGTCAGAACGGCGTCGCCGAAACGGTGGGTGGCGTCGAACTGAACGGGTCCGTGATCCACAGACTTTAGACAGCACTACCACATCTATTTGTCAAGTGTTCAACTATGTTATCATGAAGAACCTTTACAAACCCTTGGCTTGCACCTTCGGTTTAGCTTAGACGGTAGAGCATCGGATTGATGATTGGGTGGCTGGAGTTCGATTCCCACCAAGTTTACTTACGTATCAGCAGACCGAGATATGTGGAAAGAAAAGGGGGAGCCCTTCATCCAGCAGTGGATAGAAAACTGCTGAATATGATGATGATGATATAATCTTTATTTTTTGTTACTATTTGTTAATAAACTATCCATCTTTACTTCTGCAACATTTTATAAATTCACTAAAATAGGTTATGTTAGAAGGTCAGGTTAGTTTTTTTTTTATAACGCAATTTAAAAAAAAAAAGATCTAGCTCATTCTTTTCCTCTGATCTTAAACTGTTAATGGAAAAGTAGCCATGGGATACATCAATTTTGACTAGAATGTTCTAATGCGATACATCAATTGCAATCATGCGACACATGTTCCTCAAAGCTTCTTCTTGCCTTTATTAGCAAATGTTATTATATCTTACTCTCTGCGATAACAACCATAATCCTCAAACCTTATGGATTGCAATTTCTTTTTAGATATTAAATTTTATGAATGTTTACATGTGAGTTTTCATTGTACTATCTTATGTCAAAGAAATGAAGTGTTATTAAATTACCACGTAGCGATTTTGACCTGATTCAAAAGTAAATCAAACTTCCTTTGAAAAGTTAGGCAGCTTAATGCAAGATTAACAAATCAAGCCAAGAAGGTTTAAATAACATTAAATCCAGCAGTCTAGTTTACAAGAATCAAGGGGGAAAAGGACACGAAGGAAGGAACTAATAACTTTTTAAAAAAATGAAAAACGTTAACCTGGATGGGAATCGAACCAAGGTCCTTTGGCACACTGAACCTATACTGTAGTGATCAGACCACGGAACTACTCAACCTACTTTGATTTCCAAGCACTATTTGAATTAGTTCATCAGATTCGCAAGAGATGACTTTAGGAAAAGGGTAAAAGCTGCCGGCGATTAACTTACGACGAAACATTTGTAGCACGTGATGGGACTTCATCGCACTAAAACGAGAACGGCAGTTCAACGAAATACTAAGTTAATGGCCGAGAGGTTAGCGCGCTCGCTTTCTGTGAACGTGATCACGGGTTCAATTCCCGTCGGAGACTATTGAACTGAGTAGTTCGGAGCTCAGTTTACGAAAAACTGTAGTTCCGGTCCTTAGAAGCTCTTCAGATCGTTTAGGAAATAAACAACAATTTATTCATTGACAATACCAAGTTTCATATGATCAAAACAAGTAGCTGACAACCTTGTAAGAAGAAATTTTAGTCGATTCTTTGGGCGCTTATGAGTCATGAGTATTATCGGGGTCACTATTGAAAATTTCTGTATTGTTCTTCATTTAAGTAACTATGGACTTTAAATTCACTTTATCTTTCTTTTAGAATAAAATGTGCACTCTCTTCTTCAATGTTTTTCGTTCAATTGTTAATTAGTGTTACACCCTAACGAACCCATGGTCATTGCCAATGAGAACACCACTGCTGTTCATGGCAGACTGTTATTACTGACTCATTCCACACTTAAATTACCGCTTTATACTTCCACTTATACATCGGGAGCGTTAAACGAACAAATGAAATGTTTACACATACCTGCAAAAGGTGAACTTTCATTTTGAATGCATCTCTGAATTTTCTGTGAATTAAATAGAAATAACAGAATTGAAAATTTGTGTCTTATTTAAAAGTAGAGATTCTTTTTCAATATTATGTAAATCCCAGTGTAAAAGCCTTAAGTAACTATCAATGTTCATTAAAGTTTAATTTTCATTGAGGCTCTACAGAATATAACTACATGTAAAGTGCATTGTCCAAGCATTTACGTCAATATATAGAACACGTGTTCCTGACATGTGAAAATGTTCTCCTCTCCATCTCTCTCCACCCCCCTTTAGAGCACAAACAGGTGACTAACTGATTCACTTGAAGAGCATTTCTCAATAAACAGTGCTTCCGTTTAAAATATATTCAAAGCGATCATGTAATTGCTAGATGTATCTTTTCCACTTTTTATAGCCTTGGATCTATAATGACAAATAATTTAAAAATAAAAATATCTTTCATTACTGCGTATAAGGAAGTTCTTCCACTGCTACGACTGAAACTAAGAATCTATCACGTAGATCAAGCTATCATTTGCGCAGAAGAATTGCTATCTTTCTTTATTTATGTATCTATCTGCCATCTTCGTACATATAAATCAATGTAAGCATTCTACTAATTGCTTGACAGAAGCTGATTGGTTTCTTTGTTCAAATCGCGACAGTGGACGAACTGGATAAACCTAGGTTCGCACTGGTAATTAAAAAATTAGAGATAAAAAAATCACTAAAATTTTAGGCTGCGCGCACTAGGAGATTTTTGTTGCTCAGCATCGAAATTGATTTCAAATAAATAGCTGCATGTTATGCTTTGATATTCTATAATAAAAAAATGCATTTTGGGATATTTTAGTAACTAATGACTTCGGCCCGTCTCGATTCCACTAGATGTGAAGTCTTTAAAATCCACAAACATCCATGTCCGATACGGGATTCAAACCCAGAACCTTGGAGACGCTGTCCTGACGGCTGAGGTGACACGGCTACCACAATCGGTTGCTCTTAATTTAAGATGAAGGAGAAAACGCGAAAAGAAAAGACATTGGGTTTATGCAATTGCAAACCAGAGACTTTTGAAGGGCAATGTTATAAACTCGTTGCATCTTTGAATTTGATTTTTTTTTATGGTCTTTCGGCATCTTTATGTCAGGTCGGGATAGGGTAGGTAGAGGATGGAGAAGGTGTCGACCAGGATCTTACTTAAGGTAACATCCCCCAGCATTTGTCAAGTAAAAGCCTGTCAAGATGGTCTACCGTGGAGTTCGAACCCATATCTCTACCCATTACCAATCCGAAGTCCACAACGTTACCGTCTAGACTATGGGGGCTGGGTCTTTGCATCTTTCAGAGAAGATAAAAAGAATTTCTTCAAACATTTCAGGATAGATAAGCAAGGATAGAAAGATTTTATAATTGTTATTCGCTGTTAGTCATAGGATACCGTACCAACAGGCACGTATACAGAATTTGGTTTTGGGAGGGGTCCAAGGGCTTCTGGAAGGGGTCCAAGCTGTGTCTGGGTATGAAATGTATATTAAATATGTATAATTACGCCTAAAGTTATATTATTTTTTTCATAAAACTCTAAGTCTTGGGAGAGTCCGGACTCCTTGGATCCACTCCCTAAATACATCGCTGACCAAAATAGTACTTTTCAAGTGGCTGCATACCACCACAAGAGAGATTAGCTGTAACATTTAATTTACTAGGACAGTCAGAACTAGGTCTTCAATTATTTTCTCCTGGGGACCAGATTGATCGTAATATCGCAATAAAAATGCCTTAGTCGATACTTACTCGACTATGAGTAAGATAGAAGAGTAAGACCGAGTGCCCGTAGTTGAGTTGGTAGAACGTTCGCTCCATCTTCGGGAGGTTCTGGGATCCATATCAGCGGCAGACTATACCGACTGTTTATCCTCAGTCACACCATGCAAATTCAGAGATGGTATCTTCAATTTAGGTTGGGACGTGCATAGACATAGTGCTGTTATCGCCCATACAATTATTTTTTTCTTCACCTTAGACCCCGCCCTACTCCTTCCCCTATCCTATTCCGGCTTATACTATAGATCCCTAAAGGTCATAAATACATGTATATTGAAACAGAACAGTTTATTGGTTATTCCGTATATTTTCTTAGGAACACTTCGAATTCCAATAAAATTAAAGAGTAAACGCGGCGTAAACTAGCATGAATTCACAGTACACTTCCCTGCTTTCGTGCATTGCAACTAGTGAAGGATATACATATAATACAAATACATTCACTGTAAATACACGACTCTTAACGTCGTAGTAAACCCGATGCTAAAAGACCATAAATGAAGAATATATTCTTATTTCAAAATATCACTTCCGCCTTTCTGCATTTTGTTTATTTACTTTCTGGTCCTTTTAAATTAAAATATAAATAATTCAACATTGAACGACTACATACTTTTGTTGCAAAATTCAATATTATTGAGTAAATTACTTCTTACTGTGTAATGAAATGTAATTACTTCTTTCTGAGGGTACAATCCGCAGCCACCAAATTGACCACTTCAGTTGATAGTGCGCGCGGGGAGGTTTAAACACGTGAGTTGATATTTCTGAAAGTGATAGTTTAATCACCCCCGGAATGGAGCATGTTTCATTTTTTTTTATCACGGTTATTTTAAAATTGCCCGTGCGCGCGCTGTCATATGGAAGTTTGAGTTTCATTTTCTCAACTAAAATATCACCTAGACAAAAATGGTCAATACGCTCCTAGACTTTGAATGTGAAGGTATAGTATTTGAGCTAGTCAGATGCGTTTGTGAAGAAAACATCAGATAATGACAAATGGAGCAGTAAACTATAAAAATGTGTACATACAACTATACATCAACTACAAATTGATTTGTAAACTATAAAAAAGAAAATGTGTAGTTACTTCACGTTTTAAAAGCATCTTTAGCCTACTTGAAATATTTCTACTTTTGATTTCTTGTTTACATTTTCATTTTCAATCCCTATTTGAACATTATATATATTTATTAATTTATGTATTTATTTTGTACAATGTTTCGCATAATTTAAAGTAAGATCAGTTTGGGGGGTTCGATCCTAGGAAAGTATAATAAAGTTGGTTACAGTGGAGATTGAATTCGGGTTGTTCGGGCTCGATGTAAACGATGGAAAGAAAACAACAAAAGCAATATTATTATTATTAATAATAATAATGCAGAAACAGAAGGTTTCATACAGGCAATAAAAGACAAACCAGCTAATGGAAGAAGACAAGTGTAGGAGTTATGTTAATACGCGCACAGAAACACTTATGCGTATCACAAGCGAAAAGGTACAACAAAATAACAATAGTAGTACGCCAAGAACTAGTTAAAAAACATAAGGTGAGAACACAAACCACATTACTAATAGAAATCAAAAGTAATATCAGAAACATCACAACACTACATAACAGTAATTGACAAAGAGAAAAAAGCGACTCTCAACTTAAAAAGGAGATAGAAAAAAAATGAAATAGCAAGATAAGTATAAACAAAAACAAATAGTGCATAATGTAAAAGAACCATAGAAAATGAGACAGTTAATAAGAATACTCATAGATGTAAGCGAAAGAGGATCTACGGATATTAAGATTGGAAATAAGATTAATGACATTAATTTAAAAGAAAACCATATATACAATAAAACAAAACTTCAGTAATGTAACAAACTGAGCCAGGAAAAGATAACTATTCACCTGGGCGCAAATAGACAACAAGAAAATTCACAGTAATCAAAAGAAATAATAATAGTTGACCTACTAATCCGATTTTTAAATTTTATAATTAAGACCTTTAGGCAACTTTGGCTCAGGTCGAACTGATGATGGAAGAATTGGTTGAATGAAGAAAGTGGGAGAAACGGGAGAATCACGAGAAAACCCACGCATACCGAGTTTGTCCACCACAAAGCCTACTTGGGACGATCCGAGATAGAACTGAGGATCCCTAGCACCAGAGGTCAGTGCTCTGCCACTGAACCAGCAGAATCCAATAATAATCCGAGTATGAGATGTCCAACACGTTTCGTGACATTAAATCGAATATGTATCCCTATCATTACAAGATTTAAAAGGGGTGTCTGGGTAAATCGAGATCTGATGTCGGTTTGTCCTTACCTGTACTCAATGATTCGTTATCCTGCTTTAGTGTTTGACGGACATACATTAAGCAAAGAGACAACATTTTCGAAACGCTGAATAGAAATTTAACTAGAGTGTAACAATTTTTTTCATGATGATTGTATGGAAGGGATAATTTTAATCAAGAGACTCGAATGAGGAGACGAATTCGTTTGAAGAAAGTGATACTTTGGTGTAGAAATACAAAGTTGAAACGAAACGTTTTTTTATGGTCGATAAGCAACGGATTACGCTTTTAAAGGATCTCGCACAAACATTATGAAAATTGGATTTCGGAGGAAATGCTTGAAACTGTTATATATTGTAGACCTTGTCGTCCTGAAAAAAAGTTTGCATGGGCACAACCACCATACACTTACCGTTTGGCCACTACGAGACCACTTTTTGAAAACACTCCAAGATAACGATATTCTTGGATTTCGGTGGAATTGCCTGAAACTGCTATATATTGTAGACCTTGTCGTCCTGAAAAAAAGTCTCCATGGGCACAACCACCAATCACTTACCGTTTGGCCACTACAAGGCCACTTTTTTAAACACTCGAAGATAACTATATTCTTGGATTTCAGTGGAATTGCTTGAAACCGTTATATACGTATTGTAGATCTTGTCATCCTGACAAAAAGTCTATCTGGGCACAACCACCAAGTATTGACCGTTTGTCCACTTCGAAATCACTTTTATAAAACACTCAAAGATAACGATATTCTTGACTTTCGGTGGAATTGTCTGAAACCGTTATACACCGTGTATGTAGTAGATATTGCCATCCTGACAAAAAGTCTTCTTTGGCACAACCACCAATCATTGACCGTTTGACCACTACCAGGCCACATTTTTTAAAACACTCGGACATCATGAAGAACGGCAGTTCTTCGAGTGACGCTGGCAAAGGACACTGTTAGTGGCACTCTATGTATACAGATAGTTTCGGATCTAGCGAACTATAAGCCAGATTTTGATGCTTGAACTTGCATTTGGAAGTTCTTTCCCATACTAAGACTCAGAAAGAAAAATGGGTCGGTAGGGTTTAGGGCGGTGGAAAAAAAATGAAAATTTCACATTTCTGATGATAGCACTGGCCTCAGACCATACAAGCTACCCAAACTTGCGGAATCTTAATCTACATTACAATACCTTTCAAACGGTGTATCACACGTGAAAATCGGTGAAGGGATTAAAAAGTTAACACTTTTTTTAGCCGAATCAAAGAATTTTCACAAATGATAGAAAAGTTTGTCTATGTTTTTTGGTTATAGCCTCAAATGGATGGTACCGGGGGATTTTGGGGGTCAATTGTGGTCCCCAACAAGTTGGGGTAAACCGAAGCTATTTTTTTTTATATTTTCACCGCTTTCGAGATAAGGCCCTAAATCGGCCTTTTGTATAAAGACTATACATTTTTTTAATACGCAGTCTTACAAAATAAGTGATGTCAGTATAAAACCCCTTCGGGGTAAAGACAGGGTGACGTGAAGTAACTAAATCTCTTAATTTTATTACAAACACTTCCGTCATAGTAACACAACGATAGTAACTCGCAAAATGGATATCACTTCTTTTGTGAGTAGAGTTATTGCGTCACTCTTGTCTTTCTCCGAAAGTTTTTTTTACAGTGATAACGATATTCTTCGATTTCGGTGAAATTGCTTGAAACCGTTACATATTTTAGATCTTGTTGTGCTGAAAAAAGTCTCGATGGGCACAACCACCAATCACTTACCGTTTGGTCACTACGAGGCCACTTCATTCAACACTTGTGAAGATATATTGCGAAGGTGTGCAATGGGCTCTGACGGTATCGATTTTTTCCTGATAAAACATCTGAACGTGCAGCCTATATACACAACCAGGCGTCGGTTGAGGATACCGAGCTACTATAGCTCAGTTGGTAAAGCTTTTGTTCGGATGCGGGAAGTTCAGCCAGGGCCGTCCGTCCGGACAAGTGTTTTCCATGTCCGAACCTCCGCATGCGAACAAATGCTCTACCAACTGAGCTACAGTCGCTCGGTAGCCACAACTGACACCTGGTACTATATAGGCTGCACATTCAGATATTTTATCAGAATAAAATCATTACCGTCAGAGCCCATTCCACGCCAAAGTGAGCCTGACCACGAAAAAAATATTTTAATAATTATTCATTGCTAAGTAGTCAATGAAAGAGAAGAGATATCAAAGCTACCCGAACTGGCCATAAAACTTACTAAATTTATTTGTTGTTGGATATTTAAATAGTGGAAAATGGGGATTGAGTCATAGTAATTTACAGGTGAAAAAGTGTTATATTGGGAACAGTTTTTGTATCTCATAGTGCTGAGAACTCACATCTGGCAATCCGGATAGTATCTAGTAATACAAAATTAGAAATGTATGTTTTCCCTGTAGATTTATTATTTATTCCTCGAATCGCAAGTTTATTTGTCTAGTCTCTGGGATGTTCCGTCCGTTACGGCAAAAGTAAGCAAGTTTCTTTTATTGTTTAATTAAAATACATTTGTGTGAAATTAACATTTAGTTAGTTACACACACGACAAGTATCTCAGAGATTGGAGAATGAATGTTATACTATTTTGTAAAAAATCTGCATTGTTTTTCAAACGTTAAGTGCAGTAGCCCTTTTAGGCTCTTTTAGAATCTTTCTTCTATTAACTTTTACTTGCTGACGGTCTTAAAACTAAGAACTATCAACATAAATATGAATTTAACACCGAATATTATTGTTTCAGTTGTTCTAAAGTAATGTGTACGAGGTGTTCCGTCCGTTATGTCTCTCACTGTTGCGGATAAAGGGTTATTCATTAATATAATTGCTAAAGTTTTCAATTCAATGTTTACAGTTTGTGTGCAATTGCGCACATGATAATATGGTAAATAGTAAATTAGTGCTCTCCATGACAATTCGCAGAAATTTTCCTGTAATTGTAGTTGCTAGGAATAGCGTACCAAATTATGTTCCGTCCGTTACAAGCACGCTAAAGGGTTGTATTTAATTCACTGTTGTTTCTACGTTAATCGTAATTGAATTCAAATCCTTGCAACTTTACTATTCTATACAATTTACTATTTCATAATAACAAAATTATACCATAATGTAAAATTAGCTCTCTTGTTTATGAATGGTGTGTGATCGTCCCGTCCGTTACAATGGAATGCCCGACCTTCGAAATATATCTTCGCAAGTGTTGAACGAAGTGGTCTCGTAGCGACCAAACAGTCAGTGATTGGTGGTTGTGCCCATGGAGATTTCTCAGGATGACAATATCTACAACATATCACGGTTTCAGGTAATTCCATCGATATTCCAATTTTCATAAGCTTTCACTGCAAAACTTTTCATTATTTTAGAATATATAGGAGAAGGAAGTATAAAGCCACCATAAGGTGTTTTCTTAGCTTACGTGTGCAGCAAGCTAAATACTTCGACCCCGCCTTTAATGAACCAGTAGCTTATGTGGCTATGACGAAGGTTGACAAAGTTTTTTTTTTTTTGTGTGTTTTTCGCTAATTTAAGCACGATTTATTGTTAAAATATTCATATTGGAGAAAATTAACATTTTGTAATTATAGGTGATCAAACCACTTTGTGTTTAACGTTAATTTTAATGAGTTGCAAAATTCTGTGAGCCAACTGTTGCTGCTGCAAATGTGGTAAAATGGCTGTCGAATGGGTAAAGTGGCCACTCACTTATCGCATTAAATCATAAGTACCAGTGGCATTGCAAATGAATTAATACATAATGTTACTATTAATATTACAATAGCACTATTGTTTAAAATGCGTAGAAAATACGAAATCACAAGAGAAATCGTGAGTTTGATCCAACGATTAAATCAGGATTTGTGTAAAGTAAATGCCATTTCCAGCGTTTGTGGTCAGGGAGATGGTGAAAGTGAATTATGTTTAGCTTTCAGGGATTGTTCTTCGCTTAATAACACGTAAAAGAAAGAGTTAATTTTGCCCTATTTTTTGCTATTGTTGAAGACTCGATGGCTACTTTACCTTTCCTATGTACAGTAAAATGAACATTTCGTAGAGTTGCAGAAAAACAATAATATAATGATTTATAACTCAAATATTACAATGAATTTCTTTGTGATCACTGTAATCAATATGCTTTATACTGTAAAAATTTTCTTCCATTTCTTGAAAAAAAAAATGGTCACAGCAAATAAATTTTGCTTTGGAGTGGTGGCCATTTTATTCTTGCTTCTCCTATAATCTTAGCTTCTGTTCAAAGGTAGGTTTTTAGTTTCACTCTTCCTCAAAAACAAAACTATTCCTATTACAATTTAAGCTTTGTTTTTTTTTACCTTAATTTTTCTGTTTTTCGAAACCTTGTCCAATTTTATTTTTATATGCACAATTTTCTGATAGTTTTTCTTATTAAGAATAAAAATCCCGAAAAGCTGACTTTTTAAATAGAAATTTACATTTAAATTATTTATATTTCTATATAATCAGCTTTTGTAAAAGCCGGCTTAATCTATTTTTTAAATAAAAAAGTTGAGCGTAGATCTACGAAGATTCTTGAAATAAAGCATCACTTGTAAGGTGTGAGCTACAGAAAGGAAGACAAATGTTCTAAGATTGATCGAATTTCCGATCTTCTCAAATTACAAATTAAATATGTTCATTTCCTTATCGTCTAAACCTCTTTATCAGATTTGTTGGTTAAAAATAAATTAAGAGAGTGTCTTGTATGAGTCCAGGCAGTGATGAAGCGGATTTAGGGTCAGCAATGGGAAGGTATGCGGATTCGAAGCCCATGGTTGACCATCCTGACTGAAATACTCGAGCGTTTTCCCTCAGTTCCACCAGGCGAATAGCGAAATGGTACCTTAGCAAGGTCCGATTCTCTGTACCAAAACGCCATACATAAATTCAAATTCGAAACTCTTTCAAATATGAGTTTCGTTTTATATGTCAACTAATAGTATGTCTTCAGTTCTAATTGACCAACACGATATGATATGATGCCAATATTACAAAGAGTGGCGAAGGAACAGAGGAGGCATTCAAAGTGTGGGCATGGATGAAAGTATGAGAAGGAAGTGCTGAGGATAGTAGACAAGAGACGAACAATAACACAGGGCAACAAATATTAACATTTTATCGGTAACATGGATAACAATCACTGTCTTTTACTAAATTTGGGTCGCTGATTTCAAATATGAGCTAGAAAAGCACCCCATAGGTAAAATTTTTGTTTTGTTACGATAACTTTTACTTTTTCTCTGTTCCATACTTTTACATTGTAACGGCGTGTGTTCATGTATAAAACTTGATCATAGCTATAAATTTGTATAGCCTTTGAAAGGAAAATATTTTATAGTTCGATATTTATAATTGTTTTCGTATATCACGTAATTCGTATTTGAGACGCAGAATGTTTAGCGATGTGTAAAGCTTTTGGATATGAACTTCGGAAAACTCAGTTTCGGTAAAAACATTTTTAAAGACAATATAGTATATCCGCGGAAGAATCCATAATTTTGTTGTTTGTAGTTTACCTAGCATGTTACCTAGAAAATTTACGTATTTGTTTCCCGATTTGTGTACTGTTGATCGAACTAGGTCTAATTATGTATATATATTCATACTCGTATATACCTAAAAATCTTAATTTCAAGCATATCTAGCGTTTAAACCTTGCATTCTAGAAGAAAAATGGAAATGCCTTTCTTGTAGAGAATTTTACGTAGATTAATTTTTGTAATAAGACATTTTGCTCTAAAATGCTTTTCAAGCTAGATATTTACAAAAAACTGTTTTAGGCACCATTTTGCAATATGGCGGAGCGAGCGGCTGAACACCAAAATCGTAAATTTAGTATATTACTCAGTACATGGAACTGTGTCATACTGCCAATTCTCAAAACTCCTACATTTTTCTAGTTACGTCCATTCTATCTCTATTACTTGACCTACACTATAGCTTGAAATACGATATGTTAAAACAAAATTACAGAAAAATGGTAAATGGTGGAAAATTTTCACATACATGTCTGCATTCAGCGTCAAATATACAATAAGAAACACCTACTTTCATCCATGTTACCGAACCCCTGTTGACCTGTGTAATTAGGAGAATAAAGAAAAGAAAAATGAAAGTATGGAAGAAGGGGGAAGGACGAGGGAGAAGACTAAATGGTACTCCAAAACAAAGTGGAGTAAAGCGCAAGATCAGGAGGAATGGAGAAGGTTTAACGAACCTTGAAGAACCTGCCGCTGTCTACAATACATTATTGAGGTTATAATAATAACCTTTAACCTGCAGAAGAAGTGACGACAGTTTCAGTTTGTTTCGTTACAAAGAAAGTGTTTCCCATGTCATATATTCAACGTGTTTCTGTTCATTCATGAGAGATACCGACAGACCATTACGCTTGAGTACTTTCGTAGTAATTGCGATATGGCACGACAACGTTGTTGAAAACACGAAAGCGTGGTCATAAAACGATAAAACAAATGCGAATGAAAAATTAATCCGTGAAGGGTTTACTCATCAAGAGCATTTGCATGTTCAACGTCCATCAATTCTTTCTGTCAACACGAGTCAAGTTATTTCATGGAACTTGCCTCTCCCTTGTGCATTTTTTTAATATAGTTATCGAAATTTGGGGGAATCGATAAGAGATTATATTACAAGGAAATAGGAAACAAGAAAATAAACAATGAAAATATGGATTATCAAAATACAGGGTGTTGTATAGCCTGAGCCAAACCTAAATGTCTTAAATAAAATTCAATTCAATTCAATACAGGGTGTTTCAGAACATGTATACTCACTTCACTAATTGAGTACACTGAAGCGTACCATCTCTTTGAAGTGAAACTAACTTTCGATATTGTTGATTTATTTTTACTACAGTGACGTCACCAGTAACACACAAACGTGTTTTCAACGTTATTTTTTTGTTTATTTCGTTGATTAACCGTTATCGGTTGAAAAAAGTACGTTTAATTTTAAATCATATTTCAACAAAGACTTGTTAACGTTGATACGACGTTAATACGATGTATATTCAACTATTATTGTAAACTATGGTATAGATTTTGTTTGATGGGATTACTTTTAATTTAATTGGATAAACATTTTAATTAAAAGCTAATTGAATGCCATTAACGAGTATTTTGTATTCTCTTTTGCATGTTGAAAATACATTAAATTTCAATCTATATCCCAATGAAAATTTCATTTCGTTGATAAGACGTTAATATGATGTGTTTTTTAACTGTTATATTAAACTATGCTTTGGATTAGGCTTCATATGTTTCTTTTTAAGTTAATTGCCAAAAACAGTGTACTTAAAAGTGAATGGAACGAAAATAACTATGTCTATCATGTTCTCATTTGAATGTTAAAAATAGATTGAAATTATAACTATATTTTAACTAACATTTTATTTCGTTCATAGGGCGTTAATGTGACATTTGTGAACTATGACATAGATTAAGCTTCATGTGCGTGTCTCTAAGGCGACATACTACACTTACTGAGATCTAAAAATTTAATAGTATAATCTTTTCGAAACGTACCAAGTATTTTCACCCTCTTTAGAATTTAATTTCACCGCTGAGTACGTGATTGTTCACATGGTCATGTTTTTAGAAACGAGTATTAGTGTTCTTTTCAATGGTATTTTCACTGACTTTTTATTTAACTATATCTCACCGTTAATTAAACGTCAATTAACATTTCGAAAATATTCTTCATCGTCCGCCTTTGACGATAAAACCAGAGGCATCATTTAGGGAGCAAGGGAAGGGGCAATTGCACCCCCTGGGTTTGAGAATATACACTCACTAAAACGTAAAAAAAAAATATTTTCAAAAAAGACAAACTAAACCAATTTAAAACACATGAAAAGTAAAGAAAAATAATATACTTTTTCAATTTCAATCTTTGTAGGAGTTCGGAATCAAATTCGTAACTAAAACTACTTCTAACATGCTACGCAATGTAGGTCAGGAATTTTAATTGCCTGTTATAGTAATTAATTTGGCGCCGATCTCACACAAAAAAGTCAAAAATAAGAAAAAGATTTTATAATTTTATTTATAGTGCGTGTTTTTAAATCGGGTGTTTACCTTCATCTTCTCTAAAAAGTTTATATCTATACACCCTTTTGCCTTCACATTTGTATCCACTCAAGAATAATTCTGCATTACGTCTGTATGAAGTTACAATTGGATCGCCGAGAAAACCCGTGAGGTGCCTGTCCAACGTTGACAAGACGTATCATAACAGTGATTCTCAAAAGGGTGTGCACGGGCACACTAATATGCCGCGAAATTGCTTGCCTGTCCCGTGCCGCGCCGCGAGAACACAAATATTTTGATTAAAATGGTAAAATAAAGGAAATGTGAAATTGAAATTAGATATCTTTAATAACGTTATTTATTAATGCAAGAGGAACGGTACATTGTAAGTACCTAAATGGCAATTGTTAATTATTGAATCAATAGTTCATTTTTATAATTAAATACCGGCTATTTTATTTTGAAACTTTGTCTGGCATGAGACATGAAACATGGCCTTTCCGGAATCATCACAGTTCGTATTCCAGTTTGAGTTCTTAAATTTATGGTATAGATCTCACTTGGCGTGTATAAGTACGAATTTTGCATCCCTTTTACTGAGCCAATTGCTGTATAAGTTTCTATTCTCTGCTGTTTTTAGCTTATTTCTTGTTAGTGGTTCTTGGTTCAGAGTTCTTTGTTTTCTGATTGGTTAGTGTCTGCACATCCCTTGTGCTCGACAGCACCAAAGTGACTGTATTCTGATGTTTATTATATTTAATTACACTTTTTTGTTATTGTATAAGTGTTCACATTTAGTGCTTTGTTTGTTGTTTAATCGTTGTTAACGTCTAAAGTCAGTCAGTCGATTTTTAAGGATTGGAACTACAGATTTTTGTAAAATGGATTCCAAACCTTCGTTTCATGAACTTCTACGAGGATTGAAACTGTGACCTTGCGTATAACAGAGGAGCACAATTGCCACTCGGCCACCTATATGTTATTTTGGGTACATGGTGTTTCTTCGTGTATGAACATTTTGGGCACAAGTGTGTAGAAGATGAGTACTTTGGTCTGCCTATTCGTTTTTATATCTTTCAGAAGAGGTCAGAAGAGTTGTGTTTTCATTGTTCTGCTTCAGCACATACTGGCTGAAATCTGTGATTCCAAGGTGTTGAAAATAAATGTACACCGTCAATATGTACTTTTTTGAAAGACATTTCTAAGCGGCCTATATAATTTTCTAGAGGGTATTGCTTTGGTAACTGGAATTCTTGATCTGTTTTGTTATTGCTCATTCCGACGAATAATATATTCTATTGGATCATCTGATATTTTTGCTTGGTGCGCACCTGTTCTGTTGAGAACATTTGCTTTCTTCATAATTAATTTGTTTTAATTTTTGCTTTGGCTTTGTCTCGGTGCCTTGTTAATTTTCTAGGAACTTTTTACGTTTGAGTCCGTGTATAAGCAGCAGCGTAAACCACAGGAGTGTGTTTTCAGAATGTGTTTTTGAGAATTATTATAATATGAACGTTAGTAGGCCTCCTTTTATGTTTCTTTCCTGGACATTTCTGAGTCGTTTGGCTCGGGATACAGCCGAGTTTGGTTTGTAGAATTGCTACAAAACAGGATAACTTGCGTCATCTAAGTCTTACATAGAGAACTCTTGTTGCTCTCTTTGTTTTCACTATTCTTCTTGCTTGGAGTATTGCCATTTTTGTGCTAAGGATAGAAAGTAATCATTATTGGCAATATACTGCCTAGTACATCATGCAGAATGTCGTCAGTTAGTTGGTTGAGTTCTTGTGGAACTTTTGTTACCCAAAACAAGACCCTAAGCTGCTTTTTCTATTTCGATTAGAACTTATTTACTGAGTCTCTTCCTTCTAGTAGCCTGCCTCAGTGTCAGAAGATGTACGATTTCTGCCTCTAGTCGGACTTAAATGCGGATTATTTAGTGGTGTCCACCTCAAGACCCTGAGCTCAATATGATATGTCCACAGTATAGAAGGCTACTTTAATCGGCTATTTATTCTCATCTTGTCATTGGAACTTTTGTCACATTGCCGATCACCACTGCCTCTAACGAATGATTTTTTTCTGTTGTAAAAGGACTGAAAAACTACCATCGGTCATCAATTTCTGATGATCAACTCTCATCGTTAATGGCTGTGGAGCGAGAAGAGGCTAAGAGAATTTCTATTTCTATGGACTATCTTAATGATTGCTAAAATTAAACCAACGCTACGTTTTGATACATTAGAGCTTCCCATCTGCTTTAAATAGCACTTTACCAAAAGTTAAATAAAATTTCCTTATTTTTGTCAGATATGAGGGTTACTTATTTTTAGCTATATCATATTAACAGCAAAGAATACGTATATGCATGTGAATTACGTATATTCAGAGTATAAAGTAACAACAACGGTGGGAAACAGGTTGGATGCGTCAAGCTCAGTGATTCTGCCAGACTCCCTCGTAGGGGCGTGTCTCTCCCACCAAATATCAAATGCAACATTCCAAACATTATATTTTTTTTTGTCAAAAGTGGATAGAAACTGTGCAAAACTCCACTTACACCACCCAAACTGAAAATCTTTGCGAAATCCCTGGCCGAACGATATATCTTATAAGTTTTTTTCTAAATGATCTTTCCCTCCACCTCAAGCAAAAACTGAAATGACGCCACTGGATAAAACTAACCTTTGTTATCAATGTTCTTTTAAATCTCTTTTCAACCACTACTAAACACCGGATAACTCGTTGAATAGGTGGACATATACAATACAAAAATATGTTTGGAAAACACGTGTTCTCATCGTCCACTTCTTGACGATGAAGACTACGTTTATCCTTATTCTTAACCTATGAGAAAAATACCTCCACATGCTGGTGAACTGATCCGTCTGGATTCGGGGTGAGTGCCTTCAACCAATGCATTTATTTCACATAGGCCTACAGTTCTTCGTAACATTAAAGGAATAGTAAAATAGTATTTACTCGCTAGATGGTAGCTGAGTGGTTAGCCGATCAGGGTAGCCTAGCGGTTAAACGCGCTTGTCTTTTGACTACAAGATCATGGGTTCGAATGGATGTTTGTGTGTGTATCCACAAAGTTTAAGAAGATATAACAAGTTGAACAAGTAAAGCCCGCTCAGGGCGAACAAAGTTTTTAAAAAAGAGTGGCGAGCTACAAACAACGAAAGCGGAGCAGTGGCGTCTCGTGGACTTGAAAGATGGTAGTTCACAACCAGTGATTCCGCCAGACCCTCCCACTGTGGGGATGTCACCCTACCAAATTCTCCAACGCACCTAACTACAAATTATTACAGTAAAAATCGATAGAATCCATGCAAAACTCCAACTACACCCAATTTTTACTTTAAACATTCTCAAAATTGAAAATCCAGGTAGAGTCCCTGCTCCTAAGAGCAACGAGGAAAATACAAGAACAAGAAACACACTAAATCAAAAGAGCGGAATTTTCACTCTTTTTAGATGGAAAAGCGGGACCGCTCCTTTTCGAGCGGAATTTTCGATCGAAAAAGAGTAGTTTCTAACAAAACATTATCGCGTTGGATGGAAAATGTACTCTTTCTAGATGGAATTTCGCTCTTTTCGATGTAATTTATTTTTTCACTCTTGAAAAAGCGGTTTTCTATTGAGTCGTCAAAGGTGAAAGAGCGATTTCTCATCTTTTTAGAATGATTTGGTGCTTCAATTTCTCATCGTTTAGGAGTGAATTTTCTCATCTGTGTAGATCGGTTTGAATTCCACTCTTTTTAGAGCTATTTGCAAAGCATCATGGTCATGGATACTAGTCAACATTGGTCTTCGCCATTTGTAAAAGCAAAGGCTATCGAAAGACTAAGCTATACTGTGAAATTTATAGAGTTATGTATAGTTAAAAATGAGAAAACAGAACTTTAAAACTTTTCTGTTAGTAAAATACACCAAAAAACGTCAGGAGTAAGATATGTACGTACAAGAAATCTTTCAACGTTGTAATCAAGTACCTGACGAGACGAAAGAAACAATTCCGACGACACATTCCCGCAGTTGGATCCTTGGTTGAGGGGTTAACGCGTTGGATAGCTGGTCGAACGGTGCCGCGTTCAAATCTCCTCCAGGTTTAGCTTTATTTTACTCATTTTCATTCACAAGTACAGTACTTTTCTTTTTAGTACATTTGAATTAATGCTCCCTTTCGCACTTTTGTACATCTTATTGCGTCGTTTTCATGTTCACAAGATGTAAATTGTATCTGAATAGATGGAAATTCATCTATACAAATACAATATCTAGGTTTCCATTGAAATGGACTACCACAGATTTTCGCTCTTTTTTCGAGCGGAAATTTCTCATCTTTGCTCCGATGAAAATTCGCTCTAAACCAGCGGTCACTTTTTCCGCTCGTTTTGAGCGGAATCCGCTCTTTCGATTTTAGTGTGCACATCGTTCGATAGCTTGATTTCTCAATGTGTTAAGTACAGGATAGAACTATAGCTTTCCATAACTTATTCACACTCCGTATTCAGTTAAGAAAAAAAGAGGAAAATCCAAATATAAAAATACGTATTTTGAGATATCCAGGTACGAAAGGTCGACAGTGCATGTATCTTAGAGCAATTTTCCACGAGAATAAGACAATTTAAAACTGACGGCCAAACTGTCACTTTTCACAGTAAATACACAAAAAAGCAAAAATAAGAAATTGCATATATCCTTCTTTTTTGTTTTGATATGAAATCCATTCTTCTGTTTTAAACATGAAAAAACACTCACTTAATTCGATGTTTAATATCACAAAATAACTCTCAAAAGTATACAATATTTTATCTCTTTCTTAGAAGGTATCTGAGGACTGTGATTGGTGAATATAAATTACATAGATCTACCTCCTTACCCCACAATATTACAAAATATTTCACAAAATCCGAAAATCACAATATGTTATCTCTTCAGATCTCGTGTTTTGGCGCTTTTATAGGTATGGTCGAGTAGTCTCATCGCCCTAAATTGCTTCCTTAAAGTTAGTTAAGCGCAGAAGCCTGCGAATTTATTATGTACTGGTCTACTGGAATACATTGAAAAACGCTTTTTTTTTCATATTGATAAATCTTTAATATCCAAACGAATAAACCAGTTCCGAGAATCCCTTCAATTTCTCGCACGACACACTAGAAAAATATTGTTTAGCGTTTACGCAATGTTGAAAACTGCAGGATACTGTTAATAACTGATACTGAAACTCAAACAACTTTATATAAACAGAGATGCAACATTATGTTATTTAAGCGTTTAATATATTTTTCCATAAATGGTTTATTGTGTACTTTGAGATGCTGGTATGTAATGAACGTTTATCCTTGTGTCTGCCAGAATATTTGATCACATTTTAACATAAGAATGGGTGGAAAAGCCAAGGAGAGTTAGCAACAGTGGTCATTGCTGTGCTTCTGCTGTCTTCGTTCACATTCGGATTGTGCACGTCGAGGTCCCATATACACAATGTTAAAAGTTAGGCCTAACGCCACTTAAGCGTATATGGGGCAACGCGTGCACAACCGAGATGTGAACGCGAAACGAATTGGGTAGTACCCACAACTTGATAAAGGAACTTATACATGTACCTGAGTGTAACAATTGAAAATTTAGTATGTTTTTAAATTTCTCCATAAGAAACAATCTGAGACGAAAATATAATAATAATAATAATAATTCTAAAATAGTGGGCAGTTCACGTGCTCCTGTGAACGTTGATACGCGACGTCACTGGCGCGGAGAGTTCCAACTTCGAACCCCACTGTAGACTGAGAAATTTTACTACGAAATCGAGCACCAAAGTCTTACGTCAGATCCGGCAGGTCATCATGGTAACCCGCTATGTTACAGTCTAAACAAACTGATGTTTATCTGTAGGTTTGTAGTGTTCGATATTTAACAACTCCTTATGGTATTGTGCTTTGTACCAGATTGTTATTATTACAATGAAAGACACACGTATTTTTTTCTGTTTCCAAAGGACTGAAACTACAAAAAGAAGTAGGAGGAGCCAATTTCGTAAGTAAACAAATTTCTCGCAACGACATTGAGCGCGATTTTGAATACGTTGACATGATTATGAGGATATTTCATCGTTGATTGCTGAGTTCTTGATTTAAAAAAAGTTGATAATTATATCTAAGAAGCTTAATCTGAAGTTGCTAATACGGTTATATTTAAGGACACACACTCAAGAAGATAAATACGAGTGCTTAAACGAAACCCTTGTACTCTATGTACAGCTGGGCAAATTGATATTGTAGGTAAAGTATAAAAGGTATAGTATAAATGAAGATTTCGAAAGTTACTAGTACTTTTTGTATGTGTTTCATAGAAACAAATTACCGGAATAAAAATTAGCTGCTGACCTCAGCTTATTATATTTATTGTTAATATGTCCTTTCTTGCACTTTCCCTCGTATATGCATCAAATCTATGTAAGCAAAAGTACATATTTGGACTCCACAGCATTTTCTACTCTTTCAATCAGTTTACGCTCGTCACCTAAATAATCAACAATTCGAAAAATATTAATAGCCATTACTTCCACAACTGATTTTCTTTCCACCTTTCTGCTATCAAACTTACTATTTGTTTAGGTTTGGCTTTCGCAGTTGCTACGGTAACCAACCGGATATGGCGTAAAGTCTTTAGTTCTCCCTTAATATATCACTATAATTTGAACTGTTATCGCTACTAGACAACAGCCAACAACTGGAAACGGTTGAACGGGGGCCATAAACAACTTCAGGTAGCCATAAACAACGTTTGAGAAACGTTTCTAAAATACGTTTCTTCGTTTATCCTTAACGTTTATTTCAACCTGTTTCTCAACCATTATCAACTTCTAGTAAACCGTTCAACAATCAGACATTCTGATACATATGTAGCGGTTAAATGACGTTTCGGTAGTAACATTAAATTACGTATTTTCGACATTTGTGTCTACTGGGGAAGATATTTTTTAAATTATTGTAAGTGTCATAGACTACAATTTTGCGATTCTAAATTTTTAAAATTTCTTGTGCGCTTTACTACAGATAATTCTAGTAGAACAACTAATGAAATCTTGTTGTTACAATATTTGTTGCTTTTAATTTGGCTGATGATTTACTCAGAACCTCTCTGAAAGAAACACTGGAATTAGAGCTGTGAAGACTGCTTCGTTTCTTTGTCTCCCATTCTGCCTCATCTAGAAATTGACAACATTGCTGATAGATGGCAGTGTGGTAAGGTGACATTACGAGTTTGTGTTGGCAAATCAGCGGGACTTACCAGTCGGGCAACCTACTGTACGTCGTCATGATGCTGTCCAACTAAGCATACCCTGTGAACCAACGATGGCCCACCTGCAATATCATGCCAAGTCGGCTCCCACCTGAAATCCATTATGTTGGGCCGGCGTCCTTTTACCACTTAAATGTCCATGAGTTCCCTACTGTCCAACCACCATCGAACCACCTTCTTGGTGGCAGCCTCCACAAATCCGGACGTCGACCCACCATAATACAGAGTTTGCTTATGGTGTTGTTGTCATCAAACCACTCCCCAACAATCGATGTAGTATGGACTGGTGTTCGATTGTGTTGAAAGACATAATGGCCATTTCCGAACTGACCTTCGATGGTAAACATCAGCAAAGTACTTAAAATATCGACGTAACCTTATGCTGTGACATTGCTGCGTAAAGCAACAAGGGGGCCAAGCCCGTCCAGGAGAAACATAACCATACTATAACCCATCCATTATCGAATTTCACAACCGGCACTAGGCTAGTTGTTTTTCACCTGGCATTCGCCATATACACACCCTAATATAGAATTACCACATCATTTACCGTGATTCATCACTCCACTCAACGGTTCTCCACTACTCTATGGTCCAGTTTTGACGCTTCTCAAACCACGAGAGTCGACGTTTGGCATTTGCCTCTGTGGTGTATGGTTTATGGGCATCTGCTCGGCATGGAAACCAAATTTCTGCACTTCGCGCTAAACAGACAGTGCTTGAATTAAATCCTGATGCAGTTTGGAATTCTTTTGTGATTATAGCTATTCATGGTTGACAATTACGTTCTAAGACCCTCTTTTACACTCGATGGTCTCTGGATGTCTACATGGGATATCTGGTCGGACTGCACACAGTTAAGTTGTACACACCCCTTCACGTTTCTACTTCACTATAACATCGGAAAAAGTAGACCTAGGGATGTTCAGGAGGGTGAAATCTCACGCACAGATCTCTTCCACAAGTAGCACCCAAGCACCTAACCATGTTGAAAGTCCGTGAGTTCCTCAGACCGTCCCATTCTGCTGCCTCGCGCTGTATGCTGACCACTGAGATCGCTGACCACGTGTTACACGAAGTTGATGGCAGTACTGTGCTCTTACTTCATTACTTGTCGAAATATTCCAGCATTTGTGATGGATGGTACACCGATTGTGGCTGCTGCTTTACACAAAATTTCACCGTAAAAGGGAGGATCCAACACACAAACAGTTGAAAGATATCACAAAATATATCTTTCTTTCAAAATGATTGCCAAACTATGAGAAAAATCTTACCATAGTGATAGTTAACAATACTACACATGTGATAAGGAGTCGTTTTGTCTACAGGGAAACTTGATTGTTGTGATCGAATTTTTAAAAAAATAATTTCATCGGGAAAATATTAAGGGGTTTATACAGCTAATGAGAATGCTTTCAATATTTCGTGAGAAGAGGGTAAAGGAGCGCACAGAGCAGCATAATTAGACATGTTAAAATACATTATTCAAGGATTGTGTTAAAAATAACAACAACAGTTATACTACACGGGTATAGCGTTATTTTACACATGATTTTAACATTGTTGTTAAACGCTGTAATCGCTGTAATCACGAACGATATGAATAACTTTATTCCAAATATTTGTTGTGGTGAATCTATCCTCTGTTTATTGGTAGACATATAGACGGAGTATCTCAGCAACACTATCATAGAGTGGAAGAAAATAAGAACTGTACGATAGGCTAATGCTTCATTACCACGAGTATCACACTTAATATGAAGATAGTAATACCTCAAGTAGTGGCTACAATAAAGTGCAGTAAGAGTCACCTAAAAATAACTGAAATATATCAATTCATTCACTCCTTGTAAGCCAATTTAATTGTTAGAATTGAAATCAAATCAGAATTAATTCCCATCAGTTGCTTTTACTTTCTATGTGAATTGACGAAAAGACATCTTTTAAGGAAATCAACACAGGGAATGAAAAACAATGAACGATAATGAGTCACTTTAAGACATTTAAATAAGAAACGCACATATCGCTATGTATTTCAAATGTTTTTTTATGTTAATCTTGTGGTTTCTTGCCCGTATTATACACTGATGTTAAAAACTATTGCATAATGACGAAATTCGGACAATGAATGCATAAAACGTACGAGAACGGTGGCATATGCTCGCCGTTATTTCACATCGCATGACGTAATTGGCAGATGTCTGCCCTGTAATTGACATCGGAACTAGCAGTAGCATCAGGAAAACTGGTTTCAAGGTAAGTTGTATACCGACTGTTGCTTACAGCTGATCTTTATACCAGACGACCCGTAGTATGTGTCCCACTCAGCAATGTGCAACGGCAGGCCCGCTTACTGTGGAGTGAGGAATATCGGTATTGAACCATGGACCAATGGTTCCGAGTGTTTTTTCTGCGATGAATCTCGATATACTCTACAAAGTGATTCGCGACGCACGTTGGTCTGGAGAGAATAGAGAACCCGCTACAATCCGCAGAACATCACGGAAAGGGACAGGTAAGGTGGTGGTGTTTGTGTACTGGTTTGAGTTTGTATAATGCACAATGGACGTATAGAGCTATACATCTTCGAAGGCGGTACTCTCACTGCTCGCGGGTACAGGGGTGAGGTGCTGGACCATAATGTGTAACTGTGGCGAGGTGCAGTGGTTCAATATTAATTTTCAAGGATTATAATGCACGATGTCATGGAGGCAACTCGATAGAGGAGTTTCTTCAAAGGGAGGATATCAAACACATAGAGTGGCCGGCATAGTTCCCAGATCTAAACCCTATCGAACATGCTTGGGATGCTTCAAGAATGCGAAAAACAACTAGAAAGCCGCCTCCACGCACGATTGCAAACCCCCGTGGTGCCTTTCAAGAGGAGTGGGAACATATTCCAGTTGATCTAGTCAACGCCCTGATTAGAAGAATGCCACATCACTATGAGACCTATGTAGCTGCCAGCGGCAGTCACACGCCATGTTGGTGGTGAATATTCACCGCAGACGCCAGGTTCTCCATGTTCTTGTCTCTATAGCTATTGCCCCCATGGGAGGTCATGTCTCATTAAAATCTAATTCCTTGCCGTAAAACTGTTGTATCTGTTTGCCTTTTCTCTGCGATTCCGTTTCATAAATTTCTACACGTTTGTGGTGCCTGGGATCGTTCATATCTGTGGGTATTGCACGAACTGTCATTATCCTATACTCTCTGACACAAGCGTAATTAGTATATACTTGTGTCATTTTGTACACCATTTGTATGTTCTTCATCATGGGACTATGAGGAAAACAGGGTGTGAATAATGATATGAAAGTGTAAAAGTTGTTAATGTACGAGATATATATTGATAAGTTGTAGGCTATTAAGTTCTGCATACCGGTTATATTGCTATTGTGAAGTAATACCACACTAAGCGCAAAAAGTGCTATCTGAAGCAATCGCTATTCCCTTGAAAGACGTTACAGCTCTAGGACGGAAATGAGAAATACGAAATACTCAATAAGTAAATGACAGGGTCGAATACTATTGTATAAATATATCTTAAAACTTTACTTGTCATTTACCAAGATGACTAGTACATAGCTACTCAGATATATTTAAGTGGTCCTATAAATCAACGTTCCCTTGTTCAGTAAATTCAGTAAATGTCACAATTGCAGTTCTTACGAATTATGTCTACAATAATTATTTCAGAAACATAATGCTACATTTAAACTAGAACCTGTTCATGAAATCGGTTGTTAAGAATAATAAACAACTTAAACCTTATAGCAAAACAATACTGTTTTAGCTGTTCTTCTGTTTATTGGGCTAAATTACATGTGCCCATTACACCAGAAAGTAGCAAAAAGTCATAACGACTTGGGAATGGTTGTCTAAACTGACATCAAATTGTTCCTAAGGCATGGAAATCTACCTAAAGTACTGATAATGGATTTTCAACACAGTGCCTGGAGCAGAGATTTCTTTAAAAACACATTTCACACATATAGGGTTTTCCATAAGAATGATACAACTTTAAACTGTCTCGGCTGCCATGTTTGTTATTCAGTCGTCATAGTTACGTTACATTAATTAACAGTAGTGCTTGGCAAGTGACCATGGGCATGTACACAGTTGTTCAACGCGCGGAAATGAAACTTTATTATCAAAAGTGGTTGTTCAATTTATGCAACGTCTTGAGAACGTGGTGCAATTTATAGTCAACATACTCGACTTACAGAACTCGAAATTCCCCGAATCACACCACTGGTTTATGTTCCCGTATCATGGAAAATCAAGTGCGTTTTCTTGACTCCACTAGACCCAGTCGCGGCGGTTATTTCATTTATATTATGTTTCGTGTGCAGTGCCATCTCATGCATTTCAAATACAATATTGCACATTACCTTGTCCCTTTAATTTAAATTCATTTCAGTTTTCATTCTTATTGGACAACCTTAAACTTTTAAGGGGGTAAAACAAAATATCATATTTACTTATTACAGTCAGAAGGGAGCTCTAATGTATACATATTTTCTTAGTTTTAGTCTTGCAGATCGCGTCATATTTTAAGGTTGATAATATAAGTCTCGATATTGTAACTATAGTCTTGATGATGTACGACCGATTATCCACTATTGAAGGATGACGGACATCTAAATGTTTGCATGATGTATAACTATATAAACTAGACTAAATTATAAAGATCACATCCTGCACGTCAGTTATTGTGGTGGGTCTCAGAGCAATCCGGATTTCCAGTATCCGAACAAACTATATGAAGAGTAAGTATCGGGTACCCTAACAATGCAGATTACAGATAATCCATATGGAAAATTATATCTGGATGAAAAACATACCAGGTGAATATGAAACCGGAATTTATGTATAGAAAAGACACAGTGATTGGATGTCAATGCTAAGAACTATTTTATTCGAAGTATTGGCCATCGCCAACGATACATTTCTGCTATAGTTCCGGCAATGTGTGGATGCCAGACCAAAAACACTATGCCTCTTGTGCTGCAAACCAGTCATCAAGCCATTTTCGTAAGATGTGAAGCGCTGGTCAGCAAGTGCGTGTACCATGGATGAAAATAAGTGAAAATCGAAAAGCGCCAAGTCTCGTGAGTAAGGCGCATGCGAAAGGATTTCCCAGCCAAACGTCGCAATCGTTTCCTTGACCGGTTTTGCTGTGTGGGAGGGTGCATTATCGTGAAGAACAATCACTTTATGTTGTCTTTGGTCATATTCTGGTCGTTTTTCACGCAAAGCTTGATGCAAATTGATCATTTGTTGTCGGTAACGTTGGGTATTAACGGTTTTGCCACGTTTCAGCAGTTCATAATAGATCACTCCCTTCTGATCCCACCAAACACAAAACATTGTCTTCCGTCCATAGCGATTTGGTCTTGCAGTCGATGTCGTCGGTTCTCCTGGACTTACCCATGATCTTTTACGCTTAGGATTCTCGAAATAGATCCACTTTTCGTCACCAGTCACAATTCGATGGAGAAATGATTTCCTTTTGTACCCGCCGAGCAGAATTTCGCAAGCGTTTTTTCGGTTTTCCTGCTGTCGTTCAGTCAATGCATGTGGAACTCATTTTCCCAGCTTCTGAATCTTACCCATGGCTTTTAAACGTATGGAAACTACTTCTCGTGTCACATTTAATTGATCCGCGAGTTGTTATTGCGTTTGAGCGTTATCCTCATCCAACAAAGTTTGCAATTCGCTGTCTGCAAACATTTGGTGGTCTTCCACGTTCTTCGTTTCTCACGTCAAAATCGCCACTTTTAAAATTTGTAAACCACACATAGCACTGTGACTTACCAAGAGCATGATCACCGTAAGCTTTGACAAGCATGCGATGCGATTCTGCAGCAGTTTTCTTCAAATGGTAACAAAAAATCAATTCTATCCGCAAATCATAGTTTGTAGGTACAAAATTGCGCCATGTTCAACGCTATTAAGCACTACACTATGACATGAAACTTGTCTGGTTGTGAGTTGCAAACCGTTATCAGCAGTCAAAACAAGCAAGTGGCGCGAAGGACTCAGTTGTTCGGTAACCACAGTGACAGCTAATGCAGTCTATGCACAAATTCCAGTTTCATATTTACACACCTGGTATGAGTGAATCGGAAGATGGCTTTAAAAGTAGTTTGGATATCAAGTATCCTAATTTTAAAGGATCTCATTTTGTTTATAATATTTCGGATATCTCTCATATAAACAACGTGGATATTGATTTCCCGAATTATAGAGATATCTGGTATGTTGATATCTCTGTAACTCATTCCACTTGGTTGTAAATCATCAAAGTTTTCGTAAAGCATCTCATTGAAATGAATTGGAATTCCACCTTCAGAACTTTCTTCGTGTCCTCCATATGAGTTGTCCGAGCATCCGTCATCCGATTTATCACATTGTCAGCAACCGAATTTTCGTTAAAGAAAAAAAAAGAAGAAGAAAAAAACACAAACTAATTTTGTCATTTTAGTTATTACACATCGTGGTCCGCTTAAGTCGGATGATCAGTTAGTAGGTAATTCAGGTTTAGTAGGGGGAACGTTGCGTATATTGTACTACTTTGCATATTCTGTTTTGTCCACGAAAATCTGAGCGCACAACAATGAAAAAAAAAATGCCTGTACTCAAATCTTTGATCCTTGTGTAAACAAGTGATTGTTGTTAATGTTAAATAATATAACATAAAGCTATCTTAATGTGCATTTTTAAAACTACTGCAAATGGTACAATATAAGCAACTGGGTCCCAAATTTGTACCACATGCTTCCCAAATTGTATCCACGTGTATATATTTATTATACTATTAAATGAAAACTGGAAATGATATAATAATACATTGGGAAAGAAGAGACTAGTTTGTAAAAAAAGAAATTTATTTAATTATGACCCAGAATGTCACGTACGAACTTCTCACGAAACAAATACTTCCAAGTTTGATTTTAATAACCTTGGATACCAGTAATTAAGGCTATAATGATAACAAAATCTCTTATTTTTACAAGGAAGAGTGTAGATATTTCACTGATAGGCAACAGAAAAGCTGCTTATTATTTGTTTTAAAAAGAATAAAATGTCAGGTAGCAAAAACATAACTTCCACTTTTTCATAAGCATATACATTTTTGGATTCCAAGTGTCCCTTTAAGGTTGATTCAGGAATTCCGTTATGTCTGCAGCATTCATTCAATCCACAATCTCCGTTCCTATACACTAGCATTGCAATGTTCAAATCATCTTGATTCCATACTTCCTCTTAGAGGTCCGCTTCTCGCTCTGCCCCTCTGGTGTGAGATGCCGAAATTCGAAGCAGTTTACTAGATTAAGGTTTTGCATGTACAAATTGCGCAGCTGTCTCATTTTACACAAAAGCTCACTTACTACAATATTCGTCATATGTTCCCCTCATATGACAATTACGTATTACCTACAAAGTAACACGCAAAATCAATACGTCAGTGGATAAAACTATTCACTAGAGGTTCTGTCGAAACAACCATAAAATTACATCACAAAGCAATAAACAGCCATAAATACTCAACACACAGGGAGAGTGTGTCCTCTTCCGTTTGCCTTTCCTCTGCATTAAAGTAGTTTCTTAAAATGCCACAACATGGATTCCAGCTCTGCCAGCACTATGAAAACATATTGGTGGTACGAGTTAGGAGGTGGTATTGTAACTGTTCGCCGTTCCTGGGGTAAGCGGACGATATTCCTTGGATCTTACACTCAATACTACGTCGATCGTGATGTGTGAATATCTCAAGGACGTTCACGATTCTAACTGAATTACAACCACGGCAGGCACGTAGCCTTAGCCCGCCCTAAATTTATCCTAGCCTCCCTCCCTAAATTTTCGTAGCAATACTTTGCATACATGTATGAAAATTAAAGGTCAAATATATACTTGATAAAATTTTAATAATTTTGAAAACAAGTTCTTAAATGTATACTGTTACTACAAATACCTGCTTCTGTACAGTATTCCATTATTTTCGAACCGAATGTACCTCTTATGAATCGAAAAATCAGCACTTTGTACGTAGTTTTAGAAGTACTTTCCTATAGCAAATTTCAGAAAAGGTGCCTTTGACTATCCCCTACAAAGTTCCAAATTCATTTTGCTAATTTTTTTATGCGAGAAATATTACAAAATAATATTCAAACGTGAATTAACGTTGTTAGACTATTAGGTGCGGTTCGGAAGGTGCATGACATTTTGTATGAAATTATAGAAGAAACGATATATGTTTGCGAGTGTCACTTAGTTAGTTTCATTTAAAAGAGATTACGCTCTCCTAAAAATATACTCTAATAATAAACATTATAAGTATTTACTTCCATAAATTAGCACTGTACGTGCAACATTAAATTAACTTCTTTGTTCAATAAAAAGGGCAGCTAACACAGCCAAATCTCTGGGAACATTAAGTCGATTCCTTCCCGAGACAAACAATTGATACTGCCATAGGAACTCCGCAAACTTCCCCTAAAAATACAGGAATGGTTTAACATATAAAAGCACAAAATCATCTTAGTCATACCTTATTGGGCAGCTCAACTCCTTACAAAAGGAATCAAACATAAAATTAAGAAAATAAAAATTAAAAGAACAACATTCCACATTACTTTGGAAACAAATAGTGCAACAAAGATTCTCCACCGACATATGTGTATTTAGTCCAATCGTGGCTAGAAGAAATAGAGAAATCGAGAAGAATATAGAAGCCTGAAAGGACCTGCCGCTAAAAAAATGACAAAAAAGGTATCAGATTTATCACTTACTACACTTAGCAAAAAATGACAAATACAATGTAACCACGTGGATTTTTTAAAACCTCATGGTTAAGGACATTTCTAAAAGTTTTATGCACTATAAAGACGAGAAAATTAAATTCTCTTTTTTTACATAGTCTACAAAAAATAAAATACTGGGTCAAAGGAAAGAAATCTACCAATAGCAAAAACATGCGTTACTTCATTTCTTAAAGAAATGAAAGAAACTAATAACAAAGATAAAAAAGAAAGTTTTCATAATTAATATAGACATAATATTTGGCTTGTAAGAGACAGACGAACAAACAAACGCCACCATGCGGAATCCAAAATATCGTCCCTAGAAGCAGATGAGCTTAAAAAACAGTTTATTGGAGGCCCGAATTATTCATAAGTCGCGAAATCGTTTCAGCTAGAGAAGCTACACAAGTAATTTCTACTAAATACGCTACACATATCAAAGCAAATATAAGAATCTTCCCACGTATAAGTGAACAGAAGTGCTGATTGAATTCCGAGGATGTGGGCTTCGATTTCCCATATTATCAGATTATAAGAAGTAAGTTGAGTCAAATTACATGTTAATTTGGCAACCGAAACTGTAGGCTAGTATCGAGAAACTTCGGGAAACTTTATTTTCATATGGGCCAGTCTAGTAACTTTGGACTTTGGTCCGTAACGATTTGCCCTTTAGCCATTAAAATCCACACCAATGCCCCTGCTGGGACTCGAACCCGGGACCTTCGACTCTTTGGCCTACCAGCGTAGACCGCACGGCTACCCGGCCTGCGCGCGGCTAGTATCGACACCAACACTGGTCTAGTTATCTCGAATACAAAAATAGATATATTCCAAACTGTAACTATCTTAAATTTCTGGAAATAATAATGCCATCCTTGAAGATCAGTTTTGAATAACAGTGTGATAATTTCGTATGTTGGCTGATATGCTTGATCATATCAAGCAACTGATCCCTCAACTATCAGGACCGGTGCCCCTTCAAAAGACGTTGATTAGTGACGGGCGTGGATTAAAAGAGGTCTAATATATCTAGCCGTTTCACGTTATCTTTTCTCTGTTACTTTTCCGTAATCATGCCTTATCGACGAAAGCTGTGCGATATTTGCGGCGAGGTAATGCAATATACAGGGTAAGTCAAAATGATGTACCCGATTTCATAAATTTATTTTGTGAAATATAATGAACATATCTGAATGTAATACATGTGGTAAGAAGGGTAACTCTCAAAGTTTTTTTCAGTCACATCACAAGTGCTCTATGTGAGCACCTCGCGTAACACGACACACATCAAGCCGATAGTCTATCTCCTGCCAAACCTTGTGTAGTGTGTCACGGTCAATCTCTGCAATGGCTGCTGTGATGCGGGCGCGAAGGTCACCCAATGTTGTTGGAAGTGGTGGTACGTAAACACGATCCTTTATGAAACCCCACAAAAAGAAATCACACGGGGTCAGATCGGGGGAACGTGGTGGCCAACGAATGAGAACTCGATCCTCCTGAGATGCACGGCCTATCCAGCGCTGTGGCAATGCCTCATTGAGATAATCCCGAACGCTGCCATGGTAATGCGGAGGGGCACCATTCAATTGAAGAATTAAATCTGCACTATCCTCTTCGAGCTGTGGAAGGAGCTATTGTTGCAGCATATCAAGAAAAACATGTCCTGTCACAGTAGGTTCAAGGAAGAAAAAGGGCCCATAAATCTTTTCAGGGGAAATGGCACAAAACACATTCACCTTGGGTGAGTCGCGTTGGTGTTCCACAACTGCGTGGGGATTATCAGTTCCCCAGATCCTTACGTTGTGTCTATTCACATTCCCAGAAAGGTGAAATACCGCTTCATCACTGTAACGTAACCTTTCGGCGAACCCACCCTCTTCCATTAACGTGAGAAAATCAGCACAGAAAGACGCTCGAGCAGCATAATCAGTGTCTCTTAAGGCTTGTAGCAGTTGCAAGCGATAGGATTTCATTTGTAAACGTTTCCGCAGAATTCGCCATACAGTTTTCTGTGGCATTTCAAGTTCCCTCGCTGCCCGGTAGGTAGACTTCTGTGGACTCCGCACAAAACTGGCGCGAACACGTTCCACTGTCTCTTCCTCAGCTGAAGGACGGCCAGTCGATTTTCGCTTACAGATGCAGCCCGAATCTCTGAATTTTTCATACCACGTATTTCCAGTAGGTGGGTCTCTGCCATACTTGGTACGGAAATGCCGTTGAACACTCATCACAGAGTTGTTTACATGGTAATCCAGCACACAGAACGATTTCTGCTCTCCAGTCAGCGCCATTTTCGTTAACTGCTTCCAGCGCCGCGTAGCGGTAGACAATGCAACCACGCGGGACATAAACTAAACTCAACTAAACTTTGAACTTTTGCCTTTCCTTGCGCGTAGCTCACATTAAGATATGTTCATTATATTTCACAAAATAAATTTATGAAATCGGGTCCATCATTTTGACTTACCCTGTACACAGTCCAGTCCATAAGTTCCCAGACTGATTTTTTTTACAGATTTCCTACCAATGCTATTTGTGGGACAGCGATTGGATTACGTAGTACTAGGTATACGTAACAGTAGCGCAAATTGGCGTTAGTGTAGTTTCAGTAGTTTAGAAGACAAGGCGCGTGATTCACACTGCTGTTGTTAGTCTATGTCAAAGTGTGAAATGGATGAGAAGGACGAACAATGATTAGATTCTGCTGTAAAGCCGATATTTCTGCAACAGACACGCTAAAAATGATTCAGAAAGCATTTTTGAGCGACATAAACGGTTTAAAGAGGCTAGGGAGTCAGTGAAGGACGACGAGTACAGTGGTCGGTCCACAACAACTGTAACCGATGACAATATCGCCGCCGTAGCCAAAATGATCAAAGAAGATCAAAAAGTGACGTCTCAGTCAATAGCAGATACATTCAATATACCAAAAACTGTTGTTTTACGAATTCTACACTACCGTAAGAATCAGTCGAAGGAGTCGTGGACGACCATTTAGAATGTCTTAGCAATTTCTACTGCGTGGGAATGCCATGAAAGGGAATTAACGACCTCAGGAATTGCTACTGTGCTGAGAGGAAAAACAGTATAAGAAAAAAAAAACCTATTAATTGGACGTTCTAAAGTTCAGTTACATTCCCTTGCAGGCCACTAAAACATGTCATATAAGTTACATGAAGTACAAATGTTTAACTGTCGACAAATAATTAAATATACAACTCATCATCTAGTTTTCACTATACAAACATGAGATGCGTTCTATAGCGCTATATATATATATATATATATATATATATATATAACCACACATTACACACATATGACTTGCCGTAATTAGGTAAATATAGAGTTTATACACGTGCACCATTTCTATTCTTACTTTCGCAACAGTCTTTATTACACACATGCACTTGTTCGTATGAACGGATGGGCGACTAGACCATAGTACGGCATATGAAACTCTCCCCTATATACGAATAATATTAATTTCTTGTACGGATAATTAGAATATATATTTTTAGATTACTTTATTGGAAAGACAAAAATTGGATTACTGATTCCCTGATAATTCAGAAGACAGAGAAAATTCTTAATGTGGATAACCGATTAATTTTTTTAACATATATATTCCGATAACTTGGATGAGTCGTACTCGGGTGGAGTATGAGTTCCAAAATTATCTATGTAACCAATATTCGGATAATTCCGAAAATGTGTATCGATTTTGTTTTTACTCAAAAGTTATACATTCCTCAGCTACAAAGTTCGAATATATGACATCGAAATTACCATATAATTGATCTTCCTATTTACTCAAACATTCCGTTAGATAATTCTATACCTGAAATCCAGAACCGTGTAAGTCCAATTTTGACCTGAACGAGATTAATGCAGTTTTCTACAGTATTCGGAAGGCATCAGATAATGGTTACATGATTCTTCTTGTAAACGTCTTAAATAATGTAAGATGTAAGTCTGTTTATTTAGTTTCTATGTGAATGGAAGTAATATTTTTATTTTTTCTCGAAAACAGGATTTGTGGCTTACGCGTTTCTGGCTCTCAGGTACAAAATGTGTCATTCATATTTTATCCGCATTCTCAAGATATGCAACACTGAAATAGCTCAGATAGCTGGATTATCTAGTTACCATTCATACGATTTATTTAAATAAAAGTATTCCGAATTCCTCTGAAATACGAAGTAATCAGAAATTCAGGATAAGTATTGTTCAAATAAGCCCGACCACTGTTACCCAAATACCTATTGTCCGTTATATTTAACCAAGATAATTTTTTAAATAATCTTATATAAAACATTCAGTCTGGTTAATTTAGTGATACGTGATGGAAATTTCTAGATATCGTCATGCTAATTATCTGTTTCCGGAAATCAATAATGGGTTATCTGTCATAGGGATATGAATCATCAATGCTATTTTATATGCGTAGTATTTTCAGTTTAGAAATGTGTACGATAAAATAATATTGTGTGTAATTTGCTAGCGCAGAAGTAAGGGGATATGTTAGATAAGAACCTTCTTACTACTGAAATATCCACTGATTTTCTTTTATCTTCAAGAGGCTTCAATACCAACTCCCCGTGTTAGTTCATATTTCTAAAAAAAATTGAATAAATGACAAACAACAATGAAATATTGGACAAATGTCAAATAAGAATTGAATTTAGAAAAGTGGCCCCAATAAAACTTGTGGATGTGTATCAGATCAAGTACTTCAAATTTTAATATTGCTTAGATGAGAAATTTAAAAATCCGTAATGGCGGACGTGATACTCGATGCTTTCAAATTAGTATCTATAACTATGTTCTTCAAATTAGGGTTTAGTTCTCATAAGTATTATAGGATAAACTTTCCAAAATATTAATGTTGCTTGTCATTTGTCTAGTATTTTTTAAAGTATAAAAGACACACAAAGTAGGTGCTTATTCTCTTGGAGTCATACCAGACAAAATTAAAAAACCTCAAAAGTCTTATAGGTTACCCCAAGTTTAAACTACAGCTCCTGATTAACTTATCTATTTTTTATTTGGTTCTATCCAATGTTCTTCAGGGCCTTTCCGTTGCATATACAAATAAAAAGGAGACGCTAGATTTTCGTTTACGAAGTGTCCCCGATTCGGGTTATGAAAAGTGATGTTTCTAGATAATCTACAGAATTTTGGAGCATTCATTTCATTTCTTTCCTGAGAAAAGGCTCTTATAACAGTTTAGAAGTGAGCGGTAGCTGCTACGGATACTACCAGATATATATCCAGATACTATCAACTGGACTATCAGATACTAATTTGAAGCAATAAAAATTCATTGATGACAAAGAAAATTAAAACAAGAGAGGAAATATAGTACATAATCATAGAAAGATGAACTTAATATCGTTTCACATATACAGAATTTGCTTTGCACCATTCATCTTCTTTGCTTAAGTAACCTTACAATTCATTAAACACAATTGGCATCTGCTGCAACTGTATTGCTACATGGAGACAAAATCAGCAACCTAAAAGAATCTCTAAATATACTTTCCGTAGAATTTCGATCTATGTGTTGTCTTAATTAGGTCGAACGTAATTGAGACTATATTGCTAAACTTTACAGTATCTAAAATACGCCGTTTTCTGTCATTTTGATATACATGAGTAGGATTTCTTAAGGGGCATTTTATCACCTACTGCAGCGGCGAAACTTTTTTTCCTCTCGATTTATTTGCTCTCTTTAATCACAGAAGTTACGACACTATCTCACTAGACCTAGTATGCGTTTACTGGACGTTTTATACGTCCAAAGTTCCTCTTGAAAATAACAGCTGGCGCGAGCCATATATTCTGCCTTAGTTCTCTTGTTGTAAAAATCTGGCAAAGGTAAAGGCAAACATACAAGCATAAATTTAACTGCAGCATGCTGTTAATATATTTAACACTAAATACTACAAAGTTGTATATTCTCTTGCTTGCGTCAATGTGAATTTTATCTGTTGTTTTTGATAAAACGAAGATATCCGCTGTTCTATAATTCTCTTTTCTCTTGTTTGTCTCCTTATTGATCGATGTAGCTTGCGTAGTTGGGATAATCATTACCATCGTCACTTTAGTTACACCATTTCTCATTTTCCTAACAAGGAACCTATCTGACTTCGAGGTCGTAAGTACAGTTTCTGCCTAGTACCATCCTAAAGCATTATTTAGAAGAATGTATTAAAAAAAACATTTGCTGCTACTGAGTTATCTTGTGCACAGGAGAATGACGGAAAGTTGGCACTCGGGTGGTGCGGAAAACAATCTATTTCGGAATAGGAAGAAATTCTACGGGTGGTAGGAACTGCATGTTGCAAAATGGTGACCGTCAGAGTTCAACAAATTATAAAAGCACCTTCAACTTGCAGCATGAACAGCGAATGAAGAACGACTCACCACACAGATCACAAACATTCACTCCAACTAATCAGAAAGGAATTCCTTGGGAGCGGTAAACCATTCAGGACGAACAGATGCGTAACCACTCTTGAAAAACGCATAGAGAATCACATATGCATTGCATGGCGATGGGAACTGATAGTATGTGATGGAATGTAAACGAATACGCACCAAACTGTCATACAACTTCTCGTCAAACTGACTATCTTTCATTGCGTAACTGTAGATGGAGCAAAAGTATGTTTTGTATGCACGAAAAAAATGCATCCAGAAGTTGAATTTGTGGTTCAACGTGGTATAAAGTTCAATGTTTCGCACGTGTCAGATGGGATAGTGTGGTCCAAAACGGTATGTTTTTTTTAAAAAAAGGAAGACCATGAGTGAAGCAAAAGGAAGCTGTTCTCATTCGCTACATGCCAAAAGCAGTAGTTCCGGTAGGCCCATTTTCCAAATCTGCCTTGCTGTTACATATATTCATTAAGGCTGCAGATCACCCCCGCCATCTTGGTATGCACTTTCCATTGATTAACATGGGAATTGTTTTACTCGACTTATACTTTTCAGGAGTATAGTTTTAACTTCTGTTTTCGCCCAGTTTATCGTCATGTTCTCTTTTACTCATGCTACTTTATAGAAATGCAATAATTTATACAGGAACAGTATAATTTCCCGTTAACATATTGTGATTTATATAGAAAACTATTAATAATACATTATACTTATATATTTGGAGAAACTTCACAAACAAAAACTATACAAGAGTCAAAATAACCACCAAGACAAATTTTGTGAAAGCAGAACTTAAATATTCTACATCCGAGAGGCATAAAATGAGTAAAACAATTCCCGTGTAAATCAATGGAAGGTGCGTACCAAGATGGCGGGGGTGATCTACAGCGTTAACTCACTGACACGAGGGAAATCGGTAGGAGGAAGATAACTTCTTTCCGGTCTCAAAACAATAAAAACTTTCAAGCTAATTTTCCATCCATATTAATGATCGACATTATCGTATAGCAATGCGTGTTTGTAGAGATATTCCTTCCCTGCGCGAAAACAGTTTTTCTTCGTTTAACTTCTAGGGTTGCTTTTTCGTGCATTTCCTCTTCAAATCCGGATTGGTCAGTATTGTAAATACATTCCTTGTTGAATTGTGGACTTAGCTGTTTTATTTCATCTACAAATTTCTGCAGTTTGCTGATCAGCGTCCTCCTACCGCCTTGTCTGAAATTTGGCAATCTTACGCCATCCAATTCTATAGCACTGTGTCAATTTAGCGAGTCACCCGCTGCTTGCCTTGAAGCCACTGTACCCAAAATCACGCGCAATTTCATATAAAAACCACTGTAAGTCACTATCATGAATATCTTGCAAGTTGTCGCGAGCGTCCTTGAATAGCGTGATCACAAGACGTCGTAGCAGGTTGGAGTTGTCTTCTCTTGATAATCCAGAGTTCTTTCTTGTGTACTACGCGGTCATATTGCTGATTACAAATCCGAAATATGTTTATATATTTTTTCTTGCTATGACTCGGATGCTCATTCATGTACGTTATTATTTGTCTTTATTTGATTTACGGACAAAGTCTGTCCTTTACGTCGTTTCCTTGGAGACGGAATTGTGGCTTCTGAACTCGAAGACGAAATGCGTACTTGGGAATCCGTATCATATTCACTTTCGTATACACAAGCTTCTTAGTGAACGTTGGAATCTATATGTCCGCTGTCATCATAGTCAAGGTCATAGTCATCATAGTCAAGGGTCACCTCACATTCCACTGACACATCTGTTTAAAAAGTTAATATATCCCCCGCTACTGCTTTCTCATGCTGTGTATTCTGTTGCCTGAATTTCCACTTTGGCAGGTATGGTTGTAAGCGTAACCCAATGTTTGCTTTGTTTAGTGATGCTATTGTTTCGTTTCAATGTACACACAACTATACTCTACGTATCACTGTGCTGAAGTAAACGCGTGCCGCTATACTATGTCTGATTGCCCCAAGCAATTGGTTCCTAAGGTAACTTTGGTTGCCTCTATCGCCACCACCGTACATCACTAGCAGATAATGTTTTGTTCAATACATTGTTATTAATAACGCTTGCGGATGGTACTAGGAAGAAACTGTATTTGCGACCTCAGGCGCGTGCAATCAGAAAACGCATTCTCACCCCCAAAATCACTTAAATGTGTAAAGTGAATCTGGAAGAGAGCAGAGCGCACAATAAAAGAACTGAGCTACAACTAATACATAATATATGTGCATATGTACTAGAAGCTACGATACAGTGAAGTAATTAATTATTTTATCCCTTCGTTGTTCAAGGAACAATCTATAGTAAATTTAATGAATGATTTATGCTGGAACAATCGTCGTTCATAATTGGCTATTTAAATCTGATCAACTACTACAGGTTCAACTTAACCTTCAGCAATAAATTTTTGTCTTCTCAAATGAAACAAATGAGAACTACTTTTTATTTTACTTTTTCTGCACTGTCGCAGGCTTTGTCTCGTAGACCAAATAACTATTTTTATATTATTACATAAACGTCAGTTCCTGTTTATACTTGAAATTTTCTTTAATTTGGTCAACCATTGGTACGATCACCTCATTTATTTTCGACGCGCTGCAAATAGAAACAGATGAGGCTATAAGCATTCCTCGAGTATTTTGATACGGATTGTTTTAATTCTTTCCCTTCGTAGCTTACCTACTTATGAAGTTAATCAAGTAATTCTTTATATTAGCTACTTCTGTTATATGGCGGGTGAATATACTTCCAATGTAATAATTTTTGTTCATCCAATGGAGAGGGTGATACAAAATCAAGTGGGAAGGCTTGAATGCAAGGACACTTTTTCAAGGGCGCATGTTTGTTGGTGCACTCACATCACTCTTTGATTTTACATGACATTCCTCTTCATTGTACGGAACGGAAATAATGCAAATAACTACACTGGAATTTCGTAATTCAATGCCATATAACAGAAGTTACTTATTGAAAGAATTACAGTTAATTGCAGTGTTCTCTTTATTCCGATAAATACAGACTCGTTTTGCTAGATTTAGCTTGTAATCTATTTAAAAATGGACATGGATTACGTTTTGTCTGTAGTTAAGGAGATGCATAATATAGCGTGTATCGCTGAGAAAAAAATCCTTAATACACTTGTTATATTAATCACATATAAATACAGTTTATGATAAATTAGATAAGTTTAAATGTTACTTAAGCACTTAAAATATATTAATATTGTTACACGTATCAACAAGCAAGAGCACTGTTCAGATATTTGCACATAATCACAATTTATGGAATGGAGACTAACTACACGAGCAACTATAGTTTATCCGATACTCAACAGAGGATGTTGGTTTTCACCCGCCGGAAGTTGATCTTCGCTACCGAATTATTCTAAAGTTTTTGGAGTATTTCTATGAAAGGACAATTACAAGACATTGCAGCGAGATGTACGAACTATGAGAGAAATACATTGGCAAGGAATATGGTACAACGCAAGCAGCAAAACATCACAGGCCGATGAAGGTTAATAAAATTTTTTAAGCACATCAAGGACTGGTGTACATTTAGTCATACACATCATCTGGGAAAATCACTGTTGCTATACAGTTTGAGTACCAGTTTTTTGCTCACATAGTTTTAGTGAAGGACATCACCAAGAGAACGTATTGCTGTCTCTTAGGGGAGCCACGCCACAGTGGTCATTATCATTCATCACGACTTTTGACAGATCCATCAAACACGTTATTGTGACGCGCCTGTCACATGTGAAATTTCTGATCATCTCTTTATGTCTATATATAGTCATTCAAGGAACACTTTCAGCTGATATGACTACTCCTCATCATCATTCTGGAAGACATCATCTACCACAGCAGGTTCCAACACCACCTTATTCTGATCCTCCATCGTACTCTGCTTCTATAAAATCAAGAACAAAAGCACATCAAAAACGCACTACCGATCAACTAGCTTCATCCAGCATGAACAACTCCAGACGATCCTCAGCTTCTCCACCGTCTAAGTAAACGCACACTATCAGCGACTCAGATTCAGATCATGAAATGGCGCACAGTGATGCCGAAGACACTCTCTTAGGATCTACTAATAATTCAGTTACTTCATATCTGCTTACAAACTTCAACCCCAAATTTCAAAATACCAAACTCCTGTTTCAACAATTTGTGAAATATGTTTCAAGAGATCTCATTGTTCGCATCATTCACACACGTAATGGCATCATAGTAAAATCTTCCGACCCTAACCTAGCCACAAGATTACGAGACAAACATAGCCTGGAAATATTCGGAACTTCTGCAAAATTCACTAAACTCAATGCTCCCAGCTTGAAACAACCACCACCTCCACGCAGATCACCAATGTTATCTGTAGTAATACGAGGGGTCACTCCAGATTTAACAGATGAGGAAATTGCACAGGAACTCAAAACCGAAGGCCATCTTCTAACAAAATATCTCCGTATTAAAACCAAACTCGGCACACCTAGTTACATGCTGCGTGTACTGACCAATTATTCAGAAACCATCACTAACTTAGTGACATCTGGAGCCTTTATCTATAGACGTCGTTACAGAGTAGAATCTTCTCATTCACAACCTCTACTACCAACACGATGCGAACACTGCCAGCTATATAATGATCATACAACCTCTCAGTGTCCAAATACACCAAAATGTGGCTATTGTACAGGATTACACAGCACAAAAGAATGCCCAAACCTCAACCAACCACCGAAATGCAATACCTGCAACCAGCAACATCCTACCTACAGTTACAAATGTAAAAACAGGCCCGAACCCACTCCAGACAATCCAGGACTCGTTTTACCTCTTCGCCCTCTAGAGACTAAAGCATCCCAATCACCAATCCTCTCTCCATCACAACCTATTACCATCGACCAATTTCTTTCGTTCATCACCATTACCTTGCAAAACCTATATCCATTCCAAAGAAACAACGTTCTATCCCAACTCCAATTCGCAGCCCGCTCAGTCCTCAACATGAATCTCCAACCCACCTATTCCGGTACTTACATCTATGTACATACACACCCACTAGAAACTGCCGTATAAGACAATGATACTCCCTATCATTCTCATCATTCTCATTACATTTTCTATCGCCTATCACCACCATCACAGCAAAGTCTCCCATCAGTGTTCGACAAGGGCTCATCTGTCTCTCATCGCCCCTGGGTAAGAAGATTCACCCTCGCCTGTCCGTTTTAATGTTTGTGACGTAAAATTGCACTTCATCCCCATTACTCATTAGCCATCATAATCATCATGGATCCTGAACCAAACATGATTATAAGCGTAATGCTTATAATGGCAACCATTTATTTAAGATATGAATAAAATAAAGGATAAATACATTTTGTAACCTCCCTTAGACCACCCCCAATCCTACTCATCCTCCTCTCCTATACATCCCTTCCCTATAGAGAGGGCGTAACCCTCTAGTGGGTGTTAGTCACTCCGGTGACTAACAAAAGAGGCCTTAGGTCTCTCGCGAAAAAAAATACGTTTAGTCAGACCCTAGACCATAGATCAACACTGAATTTAAGAATAGTCCAAGACCAAGGACAGTTGGATGATTACTCGTATTTTGAACGCATCTGGTTTAGTTCGCTGTAATTCCACCGGACTGCTGAAAAGCTCCGTGGTTAGCGATAGTGAACCCGAAGTTTGCTACTTTTGTTGGCTGTAGCCCCCACAGCACAAACCAAGTCGTTGGTGAACGGGAATGTCAACAGGGGTTCGTCTGGTTTATGAAGAATACTCACGTCAGCGTTGCGAGTGATGAGTATATCTTTGACGTTAGCACAGGGAGGAATGCGTAAACGTTGTTTCCGGACACGGAACCCGTGGACTTCGATGAAGGTAGTCTTTTTCACGTCAGCACAGGGAGTGTGGATGACATGAACTTTTGTAGCATGAGTAGGATTCCGATAAGTGCCGCTGTAATCGTTCGAAATAATATTTTTAATTGTTCTGAATGTTGTTCGTCCGAGGATGGAGTACGAACTGATATCTAAGAACAAATGGCTTAAAATGCTGTTAAACGTTTGTTGTAAAGAAGAATCGTAAATTGCATGATTTCTAGTGTCATTGCGAAATTAAAGCAGAACATTTCGTTGTATCAAAAGAAGTGATAGTTTAAATAAACAATATTCGAGTAGTTTTTCAGCACCAAGATTTGTGTAAGGTAGTGCGGAGAAAGCCAAAAGACTTTGTTGTGTTATCAAGCCAGAAGAAAAGCCGAATAGAAAGGAATGCGTTAATGCTGGTAAACAAATGCATAGGTTGGAATTAGTTGATGATCTTCTAACGACTTTCCGTTTAGTCTCAGTACATTAGAACAATCTTTATTAGGAAAGGTTCTTAACAGGTTGATTTATATATCTTCACTCAGCACTTTTTCTTATTTTGTGTTGCATTATATTTCATGAATATCAAACAGAAAAGTAATTCAAGAAGTAAACATACGATCACAGGTGGATTTGTATAATAATATATTTGTATATAGTTTGATTACGTGGACATTTTCAAATAATAATCTTTACTGACTATAAAGAGAAGTATAGGAACTTTTAAATTCATTTGTGTGAGTGATAATATTCTGTTACATGAGAATTTACACAGGACTTTGTATAGTGAAATGTTGTCGCAAGAAGGACGGTGGAACATTTATGAAAGTTGCTAAAAGGACTATCAACCAAAGAAATAATAATATAATTTTGAATGAATAGGTTATTCGTTTACTGTAAGAAAATTACGAATGTACCAAGAAGACAATAAAGAGAGATACAAGTGTAAAGATATTGCCGACGAATATATTAAAAATAGTGTTTTATTCATGATTAATGCATCCTTTGTGTGTTTCTCTGTTGGGAGGTATTTCACCAAATTTGCTTAATACTCAATATTACTTTGTGGATACCTTCTCGACCTCGAACGCACGTCATACATTCAACGGAATAATAAAGCATCTCAATGCTCTATGTACACACGCGCGCATTATGTTTGCAGTTCTTTTGTGCAAGACAATGTGAAAAATGTATAGCTGATTGCATCCATAATAGAATCACCTTATAAATAGTGTACAAGGGAGCTTTCTACGAAAAGTTCTACTTATGGAGTGATTTTCTTCAACTATACCCGACGGCTATACTCCAAATGTTATGATCAACTTTGACTAAGATGTAAGCCATGTTTATGTGGAAAGTCACGGTTATATAAATAGTAATAGTCACTACAACCGGAGAGTTCAAAAGAAACAAATGCATTGCCCAACCTTTTCTAAAACAGGTTTCTAAATTCTATATACACATATTACTGGAAAGTATTCTACCAAGAATATTTAAAAGAAATTATGGGAACCGCTAAGGATACATACTCGAAGTAATAGTAAAGCGACGATATCAGACATTCCCGACGTCAGTCTTATATATCAGAGTTCAGATTGCCTTTTCCTTTCTTTTGTTGAAGACACATTAGGAAACTATAATCTACTGTGTTATTTACACATTATACATGGTACACAAATGCCTTGCCTGTAAAATTACCCTAAAGAGTGCATCTTCTTAACTATTTCTTGTATAAACATTGTCGACCATCATATTTACATTGCTAGGTAAGAAAGCAACGTTATTTCCGAAAGTACAAGGATACGTATTTAGAAAAATATAAATCATACACTATAATCAGCATAGTTGTCCGCCATATTCCTACGTAATTTAAGGCTGCGTTAAACACTTGTGGGAGGAAACTAGCGTCCTTAAGTTAAGGACGAGTTTGAGGAACTGTTAACCTTGAGGGACGTTGGTGAAACACTCTGGTGCTGTAAGGAAGCGTTAAATGGACTTAACGTTTCCTTAATATTTAAGGAAGGTCGGTAAAACCGGCCACTATTCTCTTAAGCAATGTACTTAATAACTAACTGTATGACTTAAGGAACTAACAAGTACATTGCCGCAGTAATAAATGTTTACAATTTCATTCTATTTTGGGCAAGAGCAAACCAGCTTTCATCACGGACCTCTCGAAGATTTCTTCTGTGTCCTCCCAACGACGTCTCGGTCTTACAAACAGACACTTTCCCTCCGACCTCCTAATCACGATGGCATATAATCTTCCCATCCGAGTTACATGGCCGAGTTATATAATTCATAAATTACTATTTTTTCCTTTATCAGTAGCATTTTCATAATTTTAAAAACCTTCCAAGTTCCTGCTTTTCTTCGAAGCGTTTATCAGAACTGCCGCCCATCAACTTTATGTCTTTATCTATATCATCAAGTTTGGCCAGATGGTGATCTTTACCAGTGTTGCCACTTCGATTCCAGTCTTGTGACTCTGATGGTAGACTAGCACGCTTTAATTATCACAGGAAATCCTTCCATGGACAATGTGTCTGAACCGTCGTTGAGGCATTTAAATTATATACTACTTTTTTTTAAATTGGACTCGACTTAACTAGTACTGGGCATTAGGACTAAATATGTAATCGACTGTTCCTTTTATGACATAGCTTTGTCTGATTGGAACTCTGTACTTGCACTTCGTATTCGTAAATTTTCATGAAATGTAATTCTTTGTATAACTTGTGAAACACAGTTAATCTACGGCCTGGAAAATCATATAGTATTGCAATGCTACTATTTATGAAACCTTCCGAAAGTTTCGAAAAGTATAGGTTAATTGTTTATTTGTTAATTCCAGAGGGACAGAGAATTTCAAAGCTGTTATCTTGCAACTGTTATCAATTTCGTACTGTATTCATTATCTCGATAAATAAAAATTACTTTACATGTGTTGAGCACCCTGTCTAATATGGTTTGAGATACCAACATTATGAAAATACTACGACTGTATGCACAAATATCTTTTGTTTCTAGATTGTCCGGTTGTAACTGAAACTGTTTCAAAATTAGTTCGTGAATTGCTATTTTCTGTCATACTACTGCAAAATGTTTATAAAATAAATAAAAAAACTAATCTAGAAGCAATAGACGATATTAGTACTTAGCCGGAAATAGAACTGCGATCGCTAACTATCACCACTTCACAAAGTACGCACTTCACAGATCCTCGCACGTCCACTCCCGTTCGGTGCTTGAACTGTTCTGTGATCTCTTGGCTGCTGAAGGATTTACGAGTGATATTTATAGCTTCAACAGTCTGTTAACATACTGTATACCCTAATACAGCTATGCATTTTCAGGTGGGAAAAATATTAATGCCGTGTCATTTGTTATCTTCCTGAGCCATTCGGATACAAACGTGTTAGTTTTTATTATATGTTTTCAGGTAAGATAGTATTTGTTTACAGTGATATTTAATGCCTTTCTACATCTTCTACGCGAAAAGAAGAACGTACGTTTGTTGCATAAAATACTATGTAAGGTAGAAAAGGTAAAGCTATCCCCTGTGCGATACGCACGATCCGTGAACGGCACATGGGAGATGTGGAGTCCACATATTCTCGACTGTACAAGGTGAGGTGGGGTGGTCAGATCCACGCTCGACCGCCTTACCTTTTCAAGGTGCCCAGGAATAGCAAGGACAGTCTGATACTCAATTTGATAGGAGGCTGAGTGCACCAGAGAGCGTCAGACATGAGAACACTACAAGAAAAGTCTCCAGCGAACTTAAAATTTAGGTAAAGGCAATAAATGTAAATGTCACTGTCTATGAGAACTAACTACCTTTCCACATAATATATATATATATACACATATATACATACATACATATATATATATATATATATATATATATATATATATATCAGCTGTAATTCTTGAAATTGAACATTTTATTGTTTTGAATGTTATTTAATATAAATTTCATAATTCGTTAGTATTACCTTTCATACTAAAGGTCGTCCTCACTTAATCACACAAATCATCATATATTATACAGGAAAAATTCGAAGCATATTGAGTCAGGGCACGAACTTTTCACACGACACTCATATTTGCATAATGTTCTGTAACAGTTTCCAAAAGATGAACCAACATTGGGCCAAGAAACTTGAAGGGATCAAACTGTTGGTACAACGTTGACCGATGTCTGTAGGCAAACGGTAGGCCAAGCGGCCAAACATGCAGCATGTCAATCAACTTTTCAACTATGGCCCAACCTTCAGGCCAACTAATTTTTTTGATTGGCCCAACCATCTATTTGATCTTTAGTGTGGTAGTTAATCTTTCTTTCTCGCCTTCCTGAACTTCCTATTCCAGTCTCACGGTGGAATGTGATCTTCACACTAGTAATTTTACAGTTACGTTATACAAAAAATAAAGCTAAAACTGGAGGCTCTCTGATGTCATATGTCCTTCAATTGTTTAGAAAATATGACGTAACAAAAATTTAATCATTTGCACTAATTCAAAAGAGTTTACCTTCAAAAACTGTCCAGATTCTTCGTATCATGTAAAATTTTAAATTATCTTTGTTGAAAATCAATAAATGAATAAAGAAATTATGTTAAGTAAAATGTCTGAAAATTTCAAGCGACTTGGATGAAGAGACTGTTCACAAGATAGAACTGAAATTTCATCTCTGAAGAGCGACGCTGATCTGCTTCAGAGAGGAGATGGATCTTAGGTCTTTTGATTCATTGGAAATCCAGAATGCCAGTTCAGAAGTGCAAATCTTCACCTCTTGTTTATACTTATTGTTCATGCCAAATAGAAGCTAAAGAGTGATGAATGAAATTATAAATTGTCCTAAAATCGAGTAAATATTAGACATTTTGAGACTGTCTGAGAAACCAGGAATAAATCTTTTAGCTAAAGTTTGAGGCCAGTATTTTGGTTATAATGTTGGAAAATTTGTCCTACACCAAGCCTTGTTTCTGGCTGGTCCTTAGAATTTTCTAATTAAACATGTGGACAACTGCAACTTGTTTACAATCATTAAAAGAAGCCTTGGTAATAGTAAAGTGAGAAAAACATTTGACCCCTACTTGTCTTTCGCCATTGTTTTCGATAAAACAACAATAATATATCTATATTGGTTTACTGGAAAAGGGAAGAGAAAATATTTCGTCGTTTTTAATGTACTAGAACAGTTGTTACTGTATTAGAATAGGCTAAAATGTTCACGATGACCAATATTTCTCTATTCTCTCCTGCCCCTTCCTTTTCTTATCTCCCTAGCAGAACATTAAACAATATAAAGAAATTCTCGCGAGAGCGAGAAGCTAATCCCTTGTCGCACCTGCGAGGCGAGAATATAAGTCCTTCTCGCAGCTCCGAGAGCGAAAAGTGACTTCGCTCCGTGGCGAGAACGACCCATTTCTCGCATCGTCTCGCATCGTTTCAAACTAAGGAAAGATAAACAACTGATTAGCACGACAGCTTTGTGACGTACCAGAGGCGTCGTGTATGCTATCTAGGAACAGCAATCGAAGGGAGACCAGAGAACCACAGTGCAGTAGTAGACGACTGTTTATATGACGTGAGTGTATGTATATGGTCGCAAGATGCCTCGTCGTCGAATACGGCTGCATTGCCAGCAGGTTTCTACCTTTGATCGCGGGAGAATTGTGACATATTTCGAGTGCAGTTTGTCCTTCCGCGACTTTGGTGCTCATATTGGACGGACTGAGTCCACAGTGCAGCACATATAGACTCCTTGGTTCCACGAAGGCACTGCGCAACATCATCGCGGATCGCAACGAGCGCTTCATATCACGGGCCGCGAGGACAGACCGCTTGTGCATATGGCTCTTGCGGATCGAAGCCTCATCCCGAAAACTGGTGGATTTTGCACAGTGCCCAGTGTCCCCACGAACAGTTCTGCGTCGTTTGGCAGAGCGGTGCATATTTGCACGGTGCCTATTACTCTGGCTTCCGCTGGCTGCACAGAATGGCTATGAGCGACTACAACGCTGTCGCGATCGTCGCACATGGAGAGCCGAATGGCAGGACATCCTCTTTCAGAAGAATCCCGCTTCTGTCTGCATCATCATCCCCAGTAGCACACAAAAGTTGAAAATACGTGGATTTAACGTCAGTACCGAAACGTTATTTAAACGTTGTATATGTACCAGAATGTCCGCTTGATCAACGGTTTCAATAATGGCTGAGAAACAGGTTGAAATCAACATTTAGAATAAACAAAGAAACGGATTTTAGAAACGCTTTTAACGTTGTTTATACCCACCTGTTCAACCTTTTCCAGTTGGCTAAAAAAGAGCATAGTTGCTCTCTATTGGCGTACATATTTATTTGGACTTCGCCTGTTGATTTCTTGGTGATATACTAATTTGGTAATGCATTTTCTCACTGTCTGCAGTGGGATTCGAAGCTGGCGCTTTCCGCACTCATCATTCTAACCACTCATCCACGTAGCCATCTAGCTAGTAACTACTCTTTTACTATACCTTTTATGTTGTGAAGAACGTATTTGAAGTAAATGCATTCGTATTCGTTGAAGGCAGTCACCACAAATCCAGACATGACTGTTCGTCAGCATGTGGAGGAATTGTGCCCATAAGGTAAGAACAAGAATAAACGTAGTCTTTATCGTCAAGAAGTAGACGATATAAACGTTTTTCTAACGTTACGAGTATATGTCCTCCTATTCAACGGATTATACGATGTTTAATAATAGTTGAAAAGAGATTGAAATGCACATTGAAAATAAACGTTAGTTTTAACGTCGAAAGATGAAAAGGCATATTTTCGAAATGTTAATAAACCGTTAAATTAACGGTGAAATACAGTTGAAAAAGTCAATGAAAATACCATTGAAAGAAACACTAATAAACGTTTCTAAAATGTAGTCATCTGAACAATTATGTAGTCAGCGGTGAGCCTATGAATCAGTTCTCAGTACAGTTTTTATTCGATTAACTTAAAGAGACACATATGAATCTTAATCTACAACATAGTTCAATATAACGGTTACACATGCCACACTAATGTCTTATCAACGGAATGAAATTTTCGTTGGAATATAGATTGAAATTCAACGTGTTTTCAACATACAAAAGAGAATACAAATACTAATTATGACATTCAATTAGCTTTTACTTATAATTCAAATTCAATTAAATGAGAAGGAATCCCAGGAAACAAAATCTATAACGCGGTTTAAAATAATAGTTGAATACTCCTCGTGTTAACGTCATATCAATGATAACAAATCTTTGTTGAAATATGATGTAAAACTGAACGTACTTTCTTTCACCGATAAAGTTTAATCAACGAAATAAACTAAAAGTTAACGTTGATAAAACACGTTTGTGTGTTAGTGGGGATGATGGCCGCATTCGTATCTGGCTGTACGGTGACACTAGACTGGGCGACACCCGTGTTTTGCATCGCCACGTCGGTCATGCAACGGGTGTTATGGTGTGGAGTGCCATTGGATTCCGTACCAGTTCGTGTCTCCTACACATTGACGGACATGTGACCAGCCAACGGTACATCGATAATGTGTTGTACTCGTTGTGATTCTTTCAGCGCAGGCCCTGCCGGGACCACAATGCAGCAGAGTAAAGCTTACTCGCATGTCTCACGTGATGTGCTAGCCTTCCTGGCTGGACACAATGTTCACCTGCTTCCTTGGCCGGCGCGTTCACCTGATCTCTCGCCCATTGAATGCGTCTTGTCCATGATTGCACAACGCCTCTTACGCCAATGAACTCCCCAGCTACATTTGATGACTTGTGGTATCGTGTCGAAGGGGCGTGGCCTGTCATACCCCAGGAGGACATCCAAGAGCTCATCCTCTGTATGCCTCACCGTGTTGCAGCAGTTCTGAAGGCCGATGGTGGGCCCAGACGCTATTGGCTTTCGGCAATATTGTTCCACTGTCGCCACGTTGTCATGCATCGCACAGAGTGGTAAGTTCAACAATCTTGCGGTATCTATCTGCCAAATTTGGGGCTGCTACCGTCTCTCCTTCTTGGTGTTGCTTTTTAATGGCCAGCAGTGTAGTTGTCGAACAATATGTTCAGTAGCTTGGAATGAAACCATTGTTACTGGCAGAAACAATTAATATGCTTTTGTTCAGTGAAATAGCCATCATTTTGGATTGAAAATAATTAATAGATTGTGACTGTTACAGGAAGATTGCTAGAAGGAAATTGCATCGGGAATAATGGTTAAAAGCACTGGTTGGAGGCTATTGACCTTTTTCATTGTGTGACAATTGTCGTGAGCAAACAAAGGAAGTGAATTAACAGATCTGCTTTGGTTACTTGAAATCGATAACCTGTTAGAAACGTCAACTACATTTCACAATAATTACTTAAAACGACCACGTGTTTTACATTAAGAGCTATTACTCCAATTTGCAGGTGTGAGCAACTCCATGTTTCAATTAATGCTTATTAGCAGAAATAGCTAAAGACCAAAGAGAAAATAAATCTTTGCTTGCCACATATCAATTACCGTTTATGAAAAGAATTTTAGTCCTATTGAAACCGAGGAAGGTTGCTCTCCGAGGCCTAGTTAAGAACTGGCTAGAGACAAGAGGAATGAACTGGTACGTTCAGTCTTTTACCGTAAGGTGGCAGTAAAATTGTTACGTCAGAATCAACATTCAAGTAAATGAATAATTTCAAAGCAAGAATAACACAGAAATAAAATCACTATTTCATATCCTGGTTTCATTTTACTAACCATTAAGATTTAGACTTCAAATCTACGTTGAAAATACAAATAAAACGCTAAAAAAAAGTAGAAATTAGTTAACAGCGTAATTAAGAAATTTACGAGAGGGTTCTTATATTAGAGTTTCTTATATGAGTTAGTTACCAGAGGGAAGAGCCACGTTTCATTCCTTACTTTCCTAGCAACAATTTTAATCTGCCGATAATAATTTTGATGTAACTGAAATATACAAATGGGATAAATGAATCCAATTAATATGTATTCCTATTTGAAGGGATTCGCGAACAAAATTTACTATTTGATGTACATTATGAGCTGAACATGAAACTATTACCTAAAGCTGTGATTACTCTGAAATTTTCCGTCCCTCAGCGACTCTGTTTCGAATGAAAGTGGCCAGGACTTTAGTACAATTCAAACATTTTCCTACTGAAACAATGAAATCTTGGTAAATCATAACCAACATGGCTGGCAGGAAGACTCGTACCTTCATGAAGGTCCGCCAGTACTGATTCAAAATCCACGACGTAGACGGTGAAACCAGAATTGAAGAAAGCTGTATGAGGTACAACTGGTACTGTAATAATCTCTCCCAACTTTCTTCAATGAAATAAGACAAGTTCAATATGTATTTATAAACAGAAGATTAGTTAATTCAGCTATCATGTGACATCGTGTATAGCTATTAATAAAAACAACTAATTGGGTAACGTTGAAATTGCAATCGATTGTTGTCATAATATTGCTTCAGTAATTCGAAGACGTTTTCTGCAATTGAGTATGTTACCACATAGACTTAGGCTTTATTCAAGCTTAGGGTAATCGCATTTCGAGTAATTTCGAACACAGTGACTCTACTTAGTGTAAATAACGACGGAAACCATCTATTATCTGCTTAAGAAATACTGTTTCCCCATACTTTTGTCCTAGCATTAGAGCAAAATTCTAATCGCAGGAAGTGCTTGTGCTTTCTCTAAACTGGAATTGTTCCACATAAAACTAGTGTGAAAAGCATGCTTGATCTTACCAATCTTTGGCTTAGGCCGACATCAAACTGTTGCCTTAGTAGGAGTAGCTAATTGAATTTGTCATTATAAGAAAAGCACATGTTACGAAAACATAAAGTATTTATTTTTTCTCTTTTGCATTTTATAACTTATATTAGTAACAATTCATCCTACGAAACCGTCATGGAACCATGGGCGTAGCCAGAAAGGGTCGAAAGAAGCAGTTACCCCAGCATAGAAATCAGTAAATATTATCGTGATATCTTAAAATTTAAGATTATTATGGACCCTTTATCTTATCAACCACACGATAATTGAAGCAAAGAAGGTTTCCATTGTAACACGGTCTTGTACGAGATATTTCCGGTATCGTCAACACGTCTAGAACAATGTTGGAACCACCGATTTTATTTTTGTCATCCAGTGTTACTAGAAAGTGTATCATCGGATAAATTTCTTAATACCAAAATCATGATCTGAACATTTTCGATAGCTTCGGCACATTTGCGGTAATATGCACTAACAAATATATATGAAT
>JAGDQP010003549.1:54707-92941 GCA_022664845.1 Lepisma saccharinum
TATATATATATATATATATATATATATATATATATATATAATTGGAAGAAGTACCTGTATGTCCTCAATCACATCACAATGGGATACTGTTTGTAGAGGGTGTGTCCTGGGAATTTCTGTTTGTTGAGAACTTTATACCGATCACTTTTGGTACAGTTGACATACTTCGGAAAATATGTTCAACCTAAAGTATTTTTATTTAGAGATTGTACACTATTGGTTGGTGTAAGAACGGAAGACTGTTGTGTAGGACAGATATTCCTTTTCTTTACCCTTCCGATGTAGCCTTCACAGTTCCGATAATATGTAGCTCTATACAGGGTGCGGAAAAACTATGAAATTAAAATTGAGGGGTGAAAATAACGGTCAAATACAAACATTTTCAACATAGGAAACGTGGGTCTCCGAAGTCTCGTTTAGGGAGTAATAGTACTGACGTCGTCTACAGCAAATGCTCAAAGGTTTGGCCTCCAACTTGTAGACACAGATGATAGACGCACTCTTACAAAAATGTCGAGCATTTTCAGTAGTGTGTGAGAAGCTACCAAATCTTTCGGAGATGCAACTGGAGTTGGTAAACACGGTTTTTAAAGCCACCCCAAAAGAAAAAGAAAAATATTTAGGGTCGTTCAACAGGGAGACCAATGAGGCCAAATTACAGGACCGCCTCTGCCTATCCGTCACCAAACATAGTTGTGAAGTGTTGACGCACAGCAAGGTAAAGTGGGGGCGGGTAACATTATGTTGGTAACCCATTTGACGCCACGCTTCAAAAGGTACATATCCTCCAACAATCATGGTAGCCCTTCTTGGAGGGAAATTACACAAATATCGCTGTTTAGTCCTAGCGGAAGAATGTACAGTACTATTAAAAAGTTGTTTACAATGAAGACCCATAAGTTCCTGATGCCCATGTTAGAATGACACGTGTGAAATATCGCTCGCCCAGATATGAGTGCTGTGAGTGTTAATAATGTCTTCCCATTCAATGTAGCCTTGTCAATTGCCATGACAAACTCTGGGAAAACATTATTTTCAGATAACCTTTGCAGACGTCACTCATAAGAAGCATGACTAGGTACATCATCTCCTTGCCGTAATGTCTGTACTTTCTGTTTGTGGTATGGATAAAGGTTGTTTTCATGCTGACATCGCGTTAGTCACGTGTCTTGTACTAGTTGATAGGTTATTCTCAAACGTATCCAGAACCTGTTCGTCAAATTCTGCCATCTTATCATGCCATGATAGTCCAATGTTCCGCATGTTGGGGTGTGCTTCTGATCCATTGTCCCGTAGCCGTTGATCAATGGATGCACTATTCTAGCTGACGGTGATCGTCTTCGTGGGTACCGTTCACGGTAAATTCTGCGAGCTTCCTCTGCATTACCTAATGCAGCACCGTACGACAAATGCACATCAGGTAAGTCGCCAAACGTGTAATCCACTCGATCACCCATTGTTATTTATCAAAATGCACCAAACAATAGTTAGTACCGGATGTCAATTCGATAGCACCACACACATTCAAACTATCTTACCCACAACACTTTAATTCACAAAGCACTTTTAACGGTCCTGTAGAATTGCAGTAGTGAACACATTCACTTGAATTCCCGTATTTCGGCAGCACACTTGTCACTTGCATCAATAAACTGAATGAGAATGCTGTCCGCTCCAAATCATTAGTGTCTCGAGCGTTAACGAGACTTCGGAGACTGACAGTTCCTATGTTCAAAATGCTAGCATTTGATCACTCTTTTTACAGCTCAATTTTGATACCATGGTTTTCCGCAACCTGTATATTTAAAATAATACGAATATGCGATTAGTCCACTTGCACCTATGATCATGGTGAAAACCTCATGATTTACCCTTTAAATGTCAATTAATTTCTAGGTAAGAAGATTGCAGAATCTTTTCTCATTTTCATAATTTCTTCGAAGAATGTTTGAGTGGACATATTACGTTTTGCAATTGGGCTATTCGTGTATAGTGGCCTACAGAACCATATTCCAATCTTTCGGTTGCTAGATCCCATTTCCATTAATTAGCTGTAGGCACTATTGTAGGGTTATTTCTATATAGAATTTAGAATAAGAGTTTCTTAGTTGATTTTCAGTGTATCGTCGATAGATGATAACAATTATGCTTGAATATTTTCAGAAGCTTGCGTTTAATAATTTTGTTTTCTCATTACTTTAATTCTAACCGCAGTTGCACACAAACATTAAAAAGCGGTGTATTCAATGTTATTGTCACTACGTAATTTTAATGTTGTATATGTACGTACCTAAATGTCCACCTTTTCAACATTAGTCAATGTAGTCTTCATCGGCAAGAAGTGGACGATTATCAACTTTTTTTTTAAACGTTGTATTTCTCCACCTGTTCAACGGCTCAAAACCACGTTTTGCATTTGACTAAAAGAGAGCACTGAGTTTGAAAATTTTCAATATGTCTGCAGTGAGATTCGAAGCTGGAACTTTCCGCACTCGTCGTTTGTAGCTCCTCACGCTAACCAGTCAACCACGGGTTCACCTAGCTAGTAACGACTATTTTACTATTCCTTTTATGTTCCGAAAAGTTTCTCTGAAATAAAATTCATGTATATATAGGCTAGGTGACCATATTTTTTCAGTGATTCCAGGGAGAATCGGGATAATTCAATTTCTTCCCTGTTGCAACTGTAAAGTTGACTACGTGTTCTCCTCCCCACCCATCCACTACACGAAAAACTATTCCATTCTTAATACTTTCTATCTATATTCCTTAAATTTGGAGTTCAGAAATGGGCGTGTATGCCAATCAGGCATTACTAATATGAGTTTAGAAAATTGAAATAAACTAAAAAGTAGAGATGTAGCTAAAAAAAAAGGCCCAAAGTACACAAACGGGATTTCAACTTTGAATTTTAATTTATTTCGTTGATTAACCGTTATCGGTTGAAAATAGTTCGGTTAATTTTAAATCATATTTCAACAATTGTTGATGAGATATTAGTTCGACGTGGATTCAACTGTTATTGTCAACTATGATAGAGATAAGCTTCCGTGTCAATCAAAATAATATTCTTCATCATTAGAAATTAAAACCAAGATATGAGGCAATAGTTCCTGAGTTTATAATATTTATATATTCCTCAATTTATTCATTATAAATAATACTGTTATTTATTTAACAGTTTCCTCAGTTTATTGATCATAATACAGATAAGATCAATTAAACAAGAAAGAATAAATAAAGTGAATAAATATGAAAGAGAAGACGGCAATGAAGATAACAAAGAAAACTAAAATGTAACAATAGAAATACAACAAAGAAAAGTTTCATCTAAAAGAAGAAGATACTGGTGAGGACATTTCCTCAGGGTGATTGAAGAGTACCTTTCTCAAAATATAATACAACAATGATAGATGCTCGTAAAGGGAACTTCATCAAGAAAATGAACTATAATTTCTCAGGAGGAATCCTGAATCTTGAAACTGAAATTCATGGGATTCTTTCTAATTTAATGGAATAAAATTTGTAATTAAAAGCCAATTGAACGTCATTAACTATTATTTTGTGTCCTCTTTTGCATGTTAAAAACTCGTTGAATTTCAATCTATATTTCAACGATCATCCCAATTTATGCCTGGTTTTACTGAGGAAAACCCCTGGAAGACCTAAGTCAGGTCAGTCAGCTGCTGGTACCGAACCGAGGACCTGCCGAATACGAAGCCAACGTAATTAACAATATATAATCGGAAATTATGAAGCATGAATATCGTGCCCCATTTTAAAGAACTGATAGATAAATACGTTCGTTCTCTTGTCTTTCGTGTATAACGTTAGTACTCTCTGGAATTAGTGCAGTGATTTGTAAAAATATATATCATGTCAGTATTGTACTCGATTCATTAAAAAAACAATAATTACTTGGCAAGATAATTTGAATTACACCTTTTAGTAAAATTCCACTACTGGTTCACCTAAAGTAAATATAGTGTTAGGTTCAGTGTTTAGGTATTTAAAATGTGACTGTCTTAAGTATTTTCATTATTTTCCTGAAGAACGGTAGTTCTTCGGTGATGCTCACGAACGAGTCTGTTAGCGGCACTCACATAATTTTATATAAAGCTAATTTTGATCTAGAGAAATTTAAAGCCCGATTTTGATACTTCAACTTGCATTTGAAAGTTCTTTGGCATACTAAGGCACAGAAGAATCTCCCTGGAATCCCCTAGCTCGAAGAAAAATATATAAAAATTTCACATTTCTGATGATAGCATTTACCCCAGACCTTATAGGCGGTCGAAACTTGCGGAATCTTAATCTACGCTTCAATACCTTTCAAACGGTGTATCACGCGTCAAAATCGGTGAAGGGGTTCAAAAGTTACGATTCTTTTTTTGCCGAATCACAGAATTTTCACAAATGATCGAAATGTGTTCCTGTCATTCTGTCTGTCTGTTTTTTTTTAACCCCAAATGGTTGGTACCAGGGGGGTTTGGGTGTCAATTACAGGCCCCGTTGGGGTAAACAAATGCTTATTTTTAATATTAGATACTGTTTTCGAGATACGAAGCCTACCATGGTCCAAAGTCTACCTTTGTATGAAGACTATGTATATTTTTTAAATAGGCAGCTTTACAAAGTAAGTGATATCAGAAGAAAAATTCCTTTAGGGGTAAAGGGAAGAGTGACGTAAGAACTCTACTAAAAAAGAAGTGATATCCATTTTGCGAGTGGCTTTCTTTGTGTAACTATGGCGGATGGGAGGATACTAAGTCTCTTAATTTTATTACAAAGTAAACACTTGCCATAGTGAAACAAATAAAGTCACTCGCAAAATGGATATCACTTCTTTTGTGAGTAGAATTTTTGCGTCACTCTTCCTTTTACATTGAATTGTTTTTTATACGGATCTATATACTACAAAAAATTACTAATATCTTGCCAAAACGCAGGAAGTAATAACGTTTTCTCTTAAACAAAGAAACAATCTAAAAAAAATTCAACTTTTGGGATTTTCATGCACACAGTCTCAGAATTACATAGCGATGATTCTAAGTTAGTTGGGTTGCCTATCTTTCAGACTTCAAGAAACAACGTGTATAAATAGTGTCATGTAAAGAAACTTAAAGCTGCTGATAGTTCATTAAGCAAACAGAAGGTCAGCAATTTTTTGTAGATTTCTTTTTATAGTTGTATTGGATTCTATCTACGTGTTATTTTGAAAAATTCATGACATTGCATTTCTTAAATTTTCTGTTACATACTAATTGCGAGAAGATATGATATTGTGCTATAAACGCTATCGTATTCCTTGTAGACACTAAACGATAATTATTCTCTGCCTTCACTTTTTTCCAGAACGATGACAAATGTTCGGTGGCGAATTCACAAGTACCTTTGAACCCGGCGGATGACACGACAAGTCAGGCGTCTGGTCTATCGGAACCAGAGCGCGGAAACTGGACAGGAAGATTTGATTTCTTGCTGTCCCTTTTAGGCTACAGCGTTGGTCTAGGCAACGTCTGGAGGTTCCCCTATCTTTGCTACAACAACGGTGGCGGTAAGTAGAACTACAATTAAATTATTGTCGGCTTTTATTTATGAGTTCCGTTCTGTTCTTTCAGTGCAAGTAAAAGATTTTTTTTGTCTTTCAGTTCCGAAGTTTAATATTTATGTGTTCTATTTAAATCCAGAGGAAGAGAATAGTAATACCCAGTGGCATATTCTCAATTACGGTGTCACGCATGCGCTGCGCCGAATGTTGAATGTGCAATCTTGGTTCTTAGAACTGTCGCTATGATCAAACAGAGTGTCCTCAAAGTGCTTAGTTCACATGATCTAATTCTAGGGAAGGGCACTTGAAATTAATGTCCTACCAGAAAAGAGTATGAATTGAAGGGTTGGATGGATGAACCAGGCAGCTCCATTTGTACAAAATTGTCAGGATACAGTAAAAAATTATAATATTTTATTTTTCTTGTATATTACATTAACTGCACTTTCAAACTGTGTATTGTAGCAAAAATTTCAAGTTTTTATAATCATATAGCCAAAAATAATTTTTGAGATACCTGGTTTTCGCATAAAATTGGAAGAAGTCAATATCTTTTCTAATAAATAACACTATTTCAAGTAGACACTCAGATCTAGAAGAGATATACATATTTAAAATCAGCATAGATAACTGAGTTTTTGTGCAAATTATTAGGTGCTATTGGCCAGTAGTTGAAGAGAAATTGATGATAAAAATAGTCAAATTCTTGTCTGTGGAGGGTGATATAAAAGTGTTGAAATACCATTATATTTTTAAATTCCTGAAAGAAATGGAAAGCAAATACACAGTAATGGGCACTGGGAGGAAGACGCTTCCTTGTGGAGGGCATACTCTTCATGGCCACCATCTTGAAGTCCTCCATTGTAACATGTCATATTGTGAGAGATAAGGGTATGTGACTGGGGTAATGATACAATAGCCTAGAAATATATATTTATTCTCGAAATAACGACGGAAATGAAACGTAAATGCATAAAAATTGTTCCTGAGTATAGTGCCCTATCGATATGGATTTGTACTCATTTGGGTTTCATTTCCATCGTTATTTCAAGGCAAAATAGGTGTTTCCAGGCTATTGTATCATTACCCCGTCACATACTGTTATCTCTCACAATATTACATTTACGGCAAAATATACTTAAGAAACGTATTTCTTGTAAAATTATAGCCCAGAATGGCATATTACAAGACCTCCTACCCATTTAAGAAAATCAACCGAGATTCAATGTGGAGGACTTCAAGGTGGCGGCCATGAAGAATGTACCCTCCGTAAGGTAGCGCCTTCCACCCAGTACCCATTAATGTGTATTTGCTTTCAATTTCGTTCAGGAATTTAAAACTATAATGGTATTTCAATACATTATATCACTCTACAGAGACAAGAATATGACTATTGTATTATCAATTTCTCTTCAACCACTGGCTAACGGCACCAAATATTTTGCACACAAACTCAGTTTTTTATGCTGATTTTAAATATGTATATCTCTTCTAGATCTGAGTATCCACTTGAAATAGTGTTACTTGTAAGTTGGCTTTATTATACATGATTTTTCTCGAAGCCTAGAAGATAGGCAACCTAACTCGTGTAGAGTGAACGGTGTGTGATTCTGAGAATGTGTGCGTGCAAGCCCAAGAGTTGGAGGGTTTTGGCAAGATATTTGTAATTTCTTATGTAGAAAATAATTAAAATACTTAAAGTCTCATTTTAAATATCAAAACAGCGAACCTAACCCTATTTTTACTTCAGGTAAGCCTAAACAGCTAGTTGAAATTTACTGAAAGGTGTAGTTTAAAATGTCCAGTAGAAAATATCCTTACCGAACATGAAGATTAATAGATCATATCAACGTACAAATAGAAATATACATACTGATAGAAAGGCGAGTTTTTAATTCTCTTCTGTTATAGAAAGAAAGGGAAATAATTTGAATTTTATTTATGGCTTTAGGTATCTAAGGCTCAGGCCGGGATAGAGGAGTTGAAAGAATTCGGGAAGGTAAAAGTGCCATTCCGGCATTTGCCTGGTATGACTGAGGAAAAACCTCAGTCACAATGGTCGACCACTGCGATCGAACCCACAACCTCCCGAATGTTACGCCAACGCTTTACCACTGAGCTACGGCAGCTCGGTAGAAATGGTAAGAAGGCGACCGTGACTTTTTGAGCCGATTCCAAAGGTAAAGTTAAGACTTAGGCTTAAACATCAATTTGGAATGCACCAGTTTAGTCTAAAACTATGCACTAGTCTTTGAAATCAGGTGTTTAAGTCTACAATCCAACCATCTATCTGTTATGGTTGAGAGGGAATAAACAAGGACAAACCTGAAGAGTTACCAAAGCCCGGTTTCAAACCTAGGACCTCTTGAAAAGATGGGAAGGAAGTTAGGGCTGATATCTCCTGTTCGTTAATCGTAAGGAAAGGAATAATATAAACAAATTAAGCATCTACACACCACATCTGCCTTACTCAAAATACTTTAAGTCTTTTCGATTTTTCGTTGCGTGGATAAAATTTATTCTTTTTTAGATAACGCGGTTTATGGTAATTAGTAATACTTAAAAAGTCCTGAGTAATACAAATTGCTTTAAACTTGGTTATTATTTTATGCTGAAGAACTCTAAGAAATGTGTACAAGATCAAAAAAATTTTTTTTTTCATCTCTTCTTACTGATTTGAACGTGCTGTTCTTTTTAAATTATCTTTCAAAGTTCAGTTCATTTAATTCAGCTTGTTCATAATATAGATTGTCAAATTCCGGCTTATTTGCCCATAGAAGTTCTTCCATATATAAGAACCGTGACGAATTAATTATATTATTGTAGTTCACTTGATGAAAGCAATAGCTTATCACCTGGACAACGTGGGCTTTATCTCCGCTCTTGCAAACTTTATACGTCTTCCTACGGTTTGAAAAGTGATCACTGATAGAGTATAACTTGTGTGAAAAGTTGTACAATAAAGTATTTCAATAGTGACTCAAAGTTGGCTCTTAAAATGTGAGAAAGATAACTTTAAAACGGTACTAAATACAGATATACTACTTTGTAATACTTATGACAGTACTGTATTTAAGAAATCCACAAGAAAATATAGAAACAATAGATAGTATAATCTTTAGTCTCATAATTATTACGAATTGAAATCTTCAACTGAAGAATCGCGTACTGCTCTTACAACAGCAGGACACATGTTGATAACACTGTTGAATGCTTTAATAATCAAAGTTGTATCAACGATTAAACGTTTGAATAACGTACAATCGTTGAATGAACAGTTTAAATAACGAGTAATTGTTAATTAAACCTTTAAATAACGTATGATCGTTCAATAAACCTTTTTTCTTAAAAGGCAATCGTTGATTAAAGGGTTTAAATAACGTGTAATCAGTGAATAAACATTTTAAATAACGTTTAATTGTTGATTAAACGTTTAAATAACGGGTTATTGTTGAACAAACCGTTGAAAAAGTGGCCAATCAACAGTGTTATCAATGTAAACATCATCGTTGTTTTCGGTGTGTACTACTGGGGTAAGAGGCAACGATTCTTACAACCCCAAATTTATGCTGGTGTTTTTAAATTAACGTGCAATCAAGCTGCAAATAATATATTTTAATTTTGTAGCTATGATGTTATTGAATAGCGTAAATTAGAATGGTATGTTTAAACGTTGTAATAGTTTTTCGTATAAAAAATATAACTACGAAAGCTCATACATTTTTAAAACAGAATTCTAGGAATCACGAAAAACGTTCTAGTAATTGCATTTCATTTCAATATTTGCTTTTAAAATATAAAAATACAAAGCGTTAGTCTGTATGTGCTTCAAAGTTACATGTAATTGTTCCAGAATCAACGAAAAAAAAGCAAATTAAATATAGTTTTATTACATCTGCAGTTTCAAGAAGAAGAGTTATTTCAATATTTACCCTTTCGGTTCATTACGATTTAAAATAACATTTTCCTGAGCTTTAGCCAGGTAGGTAGGTAGCTGTGCAAGCTGGAAAATCAATGAAACCACCAAAGCGTTTCACTTATTGCTTTCGAAGTTAAGCTTATTAAATTAAACATGTTCTTTGTTGCCTTCATACGAATGCTAGCTTTTTCTCATCTTTTATTAGCCATATTTTTTTTTCAAAGAAAGATTAGGAATCGTAGGAAATAAAATAGATGGTTGATTTCTTTCTGCGAGCCTTCTTAAAAAAAAACATCTCTTCCGAAATGTATGCATGGTTCATTTTAGTTGAGACGCGAAGTAGGTTTATTGATGTCTGTTCAGTACGCGAGTCAGACTTCGCTCCAGTTGGAGCACTCTCGCTGTGTTACATCATTTAATATAATGCTTTCTCTTTTCCCAGTGGTAGGTTTACTTCTCAAGGGTCTAAAACGAAATTGAATGAAGCAACTTAAAGTAGACAATTTTTCTCTAACAAAGTTTACCCACTTGTTTTCTACTTTGAACTTAGCAGTTTGTCTTCATTTTTAACAGTTAAGAAGAAGGTGCATTTACAAATTATGGTAGTGTTGTTTTAATACATTATATATGAAGACCACAGGAAAAGAATGTGCGTGATCCAGCCACAATTAGAATTCTGTATACATCCAGATCAAATAAAGATTTGCTTGTAATAAACAAACTATGTATATTCTTTTCATGCATAATAGTTTGTTAAAAAGGACCTTCAAAGAGCAAACGAGTCGTTCTATTATCTCAATTTTACCAGAAATGGACAAAGTGCGTTCTTCTACTGTGGTCTTCCCCCACGAGCCAAGTATTAGCTATTCTGGAGGGTTTATTACATTGAATTACGTCGTAATATTGACATTTGCACGACTCAAAGGATTTCGTTAATGCAAACTTTGTGTTTATTACATAACCCTATAAACATGCACGGCAGTGCATGCAGCCAAGTTCTCCGCGCACAAAACGTCAGCACTGCCAGAAGCATGTTATACAGGAACAAGACTTTTCGGCGAAATCGGCGATTTGGAGGCCCCGTCAGAAAAAAGATGCTAAAGATAGAAACAAGAGCTTTCAATGTTAAGGAGATATGGCAAATATGTGCAGTTGTGCAAAATTTCATATTCGTACTTTGAAGCATATTCGAGATGTGGACGCCTGAAATTGCGTATTTTAAGCTAACTGACTAACTCATTCACTGACTCACTCATCATATTGTTTAGGGTGTTCTGAATAAGCTAGAAACATGAAATTTGGCATGAAGGTGGAGGATGATAAGCAAGAAAAGGAAAAAATTCCAACATTTTGAAAAAATCGCCATAATGGCAGCCAAACGTAAAATTTCAAAGAATACACAGCCTAAATGACTGGAGCTAGAAAACCGAAATTTGGTATGAAGGTACATCATCTTTAGTAAGTTAAGGAAATATTACAAAATCTTGAAAAAGTTGTCACCTTGGATCCAAAATTGCCCCAAAATGAAATTTCCATAGAATACACAGCCTAAACGGCTGGAGCTAGAAAAATGAGATATAGTATGACGGTACTTATCATTAGTAGGTTATGAAAATATTAGAAAATGTCTCCAAAGACACAATCTTGGAACCAAAATGGCGGACCTCATAATCCATCTTCCACATCGTTTGACCTAGAGATACAACATTTGGCATAAATGTGTGTTATCAAGAGTAGTTTAGGAAAATATTACATTTTGAAAAAATTCGCTATCTTTGATTCAAAATGGCGGCCGAAAAACCATTTTCCACACCGTTCGAGATAGAGAAATTAAATATGATATGATGTTGTACAATCACGATTTGGTCACGACAATATAAGATAATGTTAAAAATGTCTCCATCTTTAATCCAAAATGGCCGCCCAAAACCCATTTTCCAAACCACTGAAACTAGAGAAACGAAATGTGGTATAAAGGTGTACCATCACGAGTAGGTTACAATAAATGGGGCAAACCACCGGGGTATGGGGAAGATCTGCACCATGGGGGCACAGTCCCCCGGAGAATCTGGTTGCTATAAAGGGAGCGCAGTCCCCCAAAATTCCACAAGTTGTGGGTGCAACCCGCAACGGGATACTGGAGGCAGCGCCCCCAGCGAAGCAAGTATATATAATTATTATACACTTACAAAAAGCTGTGAAATCCGAGCAAGAAACCAGGGGTGCAAAAAGTTCAGCCAAGTTCTTCAGCACTAAAAAGTGGTGAAACGGAGGACGGATGAGCCAAGTTCGTAGGAGACAGCATGTAAGAGGAACACGAATATGGCGCGAGGTGGCAAGGTTCATGGTCTTCAAGCTATAAGGCTGGTGGCGACCCTAAAACCTACTACGCCCACAACCACCAACCTAAGGCTCGAAGTCGAACATCATGAACCTTGCCACCTCGCGCCAAGTTCCAGTGTTCCTCTAACGTGCTGTAGCCAAGTCACCTGTCTTCAGTTTCACCACTTTATAGGACTGAAGATCTTGGCTGAACTTTTTGCACGTCTGGTGTTTTTGCTCGGATTCATAATTATACGATTTGTTTTACTAATACTTACTTTTTAAACAGAATTTCCAATTAGTTCACTGTTTTCTTCTTAAGATGTGTCTAAGGAAGTAATTCTGAACTAGAGTACCATGACAACCTGATGACTGATCAAGGATATAATACATCAAAAGAGAATAATCGATATGGTGTGCTGTACTTTGATCAGATATCAATTTGAGGGAGGATGCCTATCGGGAAAGATGGCTACAGTATTGTAATTACATAACTACGACCCCAGAAGAAAAACTTGTATGGTGTGAAAGAGCTGATCAGTATGCTCTTGATCCAGAATGTCAAAATATAGGCAACAATCCGAAGCTCGAGGCTTGGCACTCAAACACATTCAAATAAGTAAGATTAACAATTTTGATAAAAGAAAATATATTTTGGGTGAGGAACTGCTGTCTGGTCATTTTCTAGACAAAATGTATTCTATAATAGGAAAAAATATTGTCTGTGTGGTGGTGGGGAAGGTTCAGGTTCTGCTTCTGCAGTTTTTGGACCAGATACACTAAACTTTGGGATCTCATTTCTAATGACCAAGAGAAATGTATAAGTATGTTTCATGCCTTTGGAGATAAAAATATATTTGAATCGTTCTTTTTGGAAATGTGTTATATACGTTGAGGCGAGAAAAAAATGTTATGAGGATAGAGTTGTCTGGAGCTCCTGTTGAGTCCCTCGGCCACATTAATCTTAACAGGGTCCCAATGTAAAAATTGGCTTTTTGCATCGTTCTTTTTCGAAACTGTGTTCTATACTTTGAGACAAGAGAAAATGTTTACGGGTAAAAGTAGTCCGGGACGCAATTGGATCTCAGGGTTCATAATGAGACCCAAGGTTCCATAAAATTGAGCATGGGACCCATTTGAACAGTTCAATTCCTAACTCTTGTAGGATTGTAACAGATCTGAAATGTCCAGATCTGTTTCTGAATATATTTAGAAAGCCACCAAACACTCATATTAAACACGCTGCATTGATTAGCTGGCTCTGCATTACTGCTTTATTACCTGATAGGTAAAGCTGGGAAGTCCCATCTTCACGACCGATCCGCAACCTTTGCTCGAGCGAGTTTCAAAGTCATGCTTTAACAGCTGCGCATGCATTCATTAATGTGCTTCATAAGCCTAAACTAGCAAACTTTAGCAAAACTTTTTTCTTCTGCCCCTTTAACAGTACTTCAAAGTATACATTGGTTTCAAAACCATCGTGGGAAATGGTGGCGGAAGCTTTGTAACTCAAGATAAGTTTTAAAGCTACACGTTTTACATACAAATTGTTTATTTGATCACAAAAATACACGTATGCTGTTTTTCTTTGCATTAGGGGTATCTTACGAGTCTGCTTAACCAAATCATAGTGACTTGCGAAAAAAATATTTGTAAGAAAAGATTTTAAAATATGTAGAAAATGGAACATGGAAATTGCATTTTGGGGACACCTTACTTTGCGGTACTAAAAGTAGAAGAAACAATAATTATTTCTTTCGCAGCCAGATCCTCCAATTTGTTGTCTATAAGTTTATACACTAATTTTTCCTCTACTGTAAAGATGAATTTTCGATTTTTGCCGGCTTGTTTGGTATTCTGGATCACTGTGAGCTGTAGTGAATGTCGCGTAATCTGTCACGTGGAGACGAAGCAAGTCCTTTGAAAAATAATCTCTGTTTTTTAACATAAAAATATTTTCTCGTAGACAGTAAACAGTTTGGGATCGGGTGAAATTCCATGACAGAGTACAAAATGCACCCGAATAGGGTAGTTTTTACTGTAAAATACTTGCTTAGACTGTATCGCAAAGAAGCCATGTGCCTGGAGGGAAACAGGTGAAGTGATATATTACCCCGACGCTTGGGGATAGATACTCACTACATAAATGCATTGCATTACATAAGACTGTTTTCATTGTTTCCAGACACTAATTTCTTTGAGCTATTGTTTTTGAAGAGAATGTAGCCGTACAAGAACATTTATAATTTATAGTCTACGTACTTATTCAATAGAGTTTGAATGTCATTTATGGTCTTTAGGCAACTATGGATGAGGCCGAAATCAGGGTGGGGCGAGGATATGGGAAAGAAGTCGGCCATGGCCTAATTTCGAAGGTACCATCCCAGCATTAACATTGTGTGACTAGGAATAACCATGGATTAGTTGGCTACCGCGGGAATCGAGCACAGGACCTACCTAACACGAAGCCGTTTCTGCATTAAATTTGTGTATATTTCATTATCACATAAGAAATCTTCGCTTTCAAGCAAATGTCGTCATGGAGGACACTGGAACAAATTTTTTTTGAAATGGTGGAAATATATTTATATTTCTTTATTCATTTTAATGGTATTAAAATAAGGTTGGCATGCATTGAGAATGATACGTCCACTACGTACTTCACCAATTCATACACGGAATGCTGTGCTACAGGTTGTATTTTCATTACAGAATAACTTTAAGCAGAGAGCGTGTAGAAGCTTTATGCGTAACACCTGTTTTTCTTTTGACACTTTTCGAACACACAAGATATTTTCGCGAACGATATCTAACAATGTCAATCAATATGCGCAATGACATTCTGAGAGACAATGGCAATCGCAATGGCTTGTAATGTAAGGTTGAGGGCGTATGAAGGTGGGGACTGAGTGAAGAAGTTAGTGTGAGGGCGAAATTGATACGTCAGGTGAGTGTTTGACGAAAATGAACACCCTTGCACTGGAGATATGTCGAGACTCGTACTCTCTTGTGGTGCGGTGATGCCTGAGCAGCGGTGTCGGGAAACAAGAAACGTTAACAATCATTAATTTACGATATAATGTATCATCTCTTATAAATAACACTTTTTTGAACTTTTCTTGTCTTCGAACACATTTATTTCGTTCATATTCCGTTCTGTTCTGTTATTAGCGAACTGGAAACAAGTGGCTGTAGCAAATTGGTTTCCGAGGTAACAAGAATGGATTTACATAACCTTAGTTCAATTATTATATGTTTGCAAGTATTTTATGTTCACACAATGAAATCAAAGTCAGTTATTTTTAAAATATTTGTTGTATATAGGTCTATATCTGCCTCAACCTCCTCTAGAATTCCTGAAGCATATTTTGGCTTTGAGAATAGTACTGATATTTTGAGAGCAGTATCATGATATTGATTCATGGGTAAATATTGAGTATTTAATGTGTTAATGTGTTGGTATTTGTTTCTTTTAAATTTCTTAATTTGTACAGTTTAGAATTTTGTTGGCTTACTACAGCTTGTTGTCTGACGATACCATTACTTTTCAATGCATTATTCCATATGACTGAATAATGTCACACAACACACCCAAATTTTTGTATTTAGTATTTTTTATTGTTAGTAGCTTTGAAGTAGTCTATTTGAGATTAAAATGGCTGACGACATTTTGTCATCCTTCGGCAATTCCCACAATTTAAGATGGAGTCTGCCAGTAACATCACTGTTCAACGCATTATGACATATGCCTGAATAATATCGCATGATATACTCAAATTTCTGGTTTTAAGTCTTTTTAAATGTTAATAACTTTGAAGTTGAATCTATTGAAGGGGAAAACTGCTGTGACATCTTGCCACACTTAGGATTGGAGAGTTGTGGAAGATGCAACAACGAGTGCCCATAACGCCATCGGATTTAACATAAATCTAAAACAACAAGATCATGAAGAGGATCAAGAAGACAAAATAGTATTTAAATATAATGTAAAAAAAATAAACTTGAAAAAAATTAATAACAAACTAAACTCACCACAGATTGACAGAAACTGTAATGTTGATAACTTGACGGAGGAACTAGAGCTGGCCACAAAGAAAGCTATCGAAGAAGCCATCTCAAATAAAAAAGGCGAAACTAGAAAGAAGAAACGTATTGGACAGCGGGATTAGATCAGCTAAAAAGAAAACCAAGAGCAGCCAGAAGAAGTTACAGAGTGGCTGGAGACCACGAGTTGAGACAAAGCAGGCTAAACAAGCATAGGGAAATCAAACAACGATTCGAGAAAGAGCTACATGAACAGAAAAAAGGACCTGGAACAAATTCGTAGAGGATAATCTTAGTCTAGACCCATGGGGAACACCATACAAGATTGTGATGAGTAAAATAAAGACGAAGAGCACCCTAAATACCTTGAAAAACGATAATGGGCAGTATACAACTAGTTGGAAGGATACCACAGAGCTACTTTTCGCAAAATTGTTCCCCAATGATTTAGAAAATGAGAATAATGCGCAGAATACACTCACGAGGGAAGCATCCAAGACCTACAACCCCAAGCAAGAGGAAGAAAAGAATGGAGAGGTAATGTTCATTACAAACTGAGACTTTGAACAAGCCATAAAAGGTCTTAGAAATGGAAAGGCTCCGAGCCTAGACGATATAAAGAACGAAATCTATAAAGAAAGCAAAGATATCTGGACGCCATACCTCGTAAGACTTTTTCGCGAATGCTTAGAACAAGGCATCTTCCCCAACTCATGGAAGAAGGCAAAGCTGGTTATACTCCTGAAGGGCGAGGATAAGGATAGAACAAACCCTAAGTCATATAGACTTATCTGCCTGCTAAACGTCGTAAGCAAAATATTCGAAAAAGTAATCGCAGGGAAGATAAATAATAAAAGGACCCAATATTAATGAATGCAACTTACAATTTGTTTTTAGGAAAAATAAATGTACTGAAGACGCCATCAACGAGCTCTGTAACAAAATTCAGCAAATTAATAATGCTGAGTGTAAATATACTATAGGAATATTATTCGACACAGCTGGAGCGTTCGGCAACCTGTGGTGGCCAGCTCTAATGAGAGAGAGATAAAAATCTAAAGATCCATACAAAACTTTGGAAAGCGATTAAAAATTATTTTTGTAATAGAAGAATAGAAGTGAGTATCGGCCGATGGAGTTGTGGGAAAAAGACCGATAAGAGGATGACCTGACCTTCCAGCCATGTCTGGAGATGCTTAATGATCTGCAAGAGGTAGAACGGGTGGTAGGGTTTGCGGACGACCTTGCGGGTGTAATAAAAGGAAACAGAAGATTGGAGATAGAAAGGAAATCTAACGTAGTCACAAGAGAAATGGCGTCATGGTGCAGTAATAATAAATTAACAGTCTCAGCAGATAAAACAAAATATGTACTATTTAAAGGGAAACTTAATCTTAAAAGAGGACCCATAATGAAAATCGATATAAAACAATTAAGAGAGTACAAACTTTAAAATATTTAGGACTAACACTTGACAAAAGGTTAAACTTTAGAAAACACACCGGACTGATATCGAGCAAAACAATTAAAATAGCACATAAACTAGTAAACATTGCTACAAAAGAACTAGGAATACCGATCAAAATTGTTAAGCTGTACCATGACGTCATCACAAGATCTTTAGTCGGATACGCCACCATTGTCTGGAACCACAGGATGGACGATGTTAGACAAAGTCAAACAATACACCGCGCTCAAGGAAGCTTCTGATAAGACTCACAGGAGCATCAGAGCAACGCCGGTGGAGGCACTCCAGGTGGCTACTTCAACCCTGCCATTGCACCTACAAGTCAAAAAGCTATGGGTTATGTATTGGATCAAAAGAAAAATAACGAGAGTGACTAGGATACTACATGTTCCTATGACTAACAAGCAGGATGTACAGGAAATACTATCCAATGCATGGCGGCATTTCTGGCAAAAATTCCCGAAAGCTAGAAGATTGTATAATATAATACCGGACATGGCTGGCAGGTTGGAACTGGACGTGGAGATTACGGGAGGATTGGACATAATACATTCAGGCAGAAACTAAAGGATATAAATATAGTCGAGGATAACCTGTGTCGCGCCTGTGGGTCGGTCGCTACCCCGAAATACGTAATGCTAAAATGCGAAGAAAGAGAAAACTTGGTTGGCAAAGAAAGAACTCTCCTGCAGGATATGGAAATCGCAGAAGTTCTGAGAACACCAGAACTGGCGTCCTCCAGGACATAATCCAAAAAGTAACAGAGTATCACAGAAGGAAATTTATATCCGGGGGCGACCGAGGCCGGGCGCGGCGAAGACCGGTTGCTGACCAATAGAAAACAAGTTAGGGCGCTGATACCGCATGGAGGGAAACGTGACACGGGCCTCACTAGCGAGGCGAGTGCGTGGCTGGTTCGACGAGCGCGAACCTCGCTATCAGCAGACGGGATGGAACAATCCGGGAACTAGAACAATCCGAAACTGAATAACATAACCTAATCAAACTAAAATAACTAAACTCCTTCTAAAAATAAAAATACAAAAATAAACCAATAATAGTGCATAGAATCAAGCTAAATTAAATCAAGATCAGTAAATATGAGTAGAAGTGAGCGAGTGTGTAACCGCTGGAAACCAGCAGTGTCCTGGTGGGTACCTTGCTGCTGGAACCCGGCAGCAAGAGAAGCTCAAGATGTAGTGTGAGTGGTGACGGGAGGCCAAATAAAATAGAATATTAAAACAAGAAAAAAAAAAAAACTAAATGTGAGTGACCTTGAATCCGGGACACAAGCATTTTTAAATATATTAGCCATTAAGTGTTGTGTGTGTGATGTGAATGTGACTTGAGGAACAAGACTAACTGCGTGAAAAAAGGAGGAAGGGAACCAGGGATGGAAACACAGAACGGACAAGCAAAAACTTTGTGAGAAAATACCAGTAATACTTACGTTGCAGTCCAGCTTCTTTTCCCTCACTCTGTTTTCTTATCGTTGCAGAAAAAGAAAAAGAAGCCATCTTGAGTCGACGTCTATGTTGTGCTGTCCTTGTGTGTGTGTTATTCTATATGTTAAATGGTTTTGTGTAAAATAAGAAATAAAAGATAATGGTAGGGCATCCTTCCAAGAAAAGTTCCAAAATTATGAACAAAGACCAGGAGATTATTCTGGATGCCTGATCCAAAGTCCGTCCCACACCACCCGAAGTCAAAACTGAGGGAACCAAGGAGGTTCTCGGACTGTCGGAACACCAGCAATCCGAAAATCTCTAGGGACTGCTCGTGCTGCACGCCTTTGAAAGTGCATAACCCATTTTGTGCAAAGAATGCATAGAAACAGGGGTGGAAGGTGGGTTCCCAAAATTAAAATGAAATAAAATGTCACACTTAGGAGCTTCCACTACTCAAGATAGCATGGGCCGATAACATCACTGCTCAACACACTATGCCATATGATTGAATAACGTGCAATATCTCGGAAGATAGAAAATACTGCTCTGTCAGTTCAAGATTTTTCAAGATGGCAATTGTTGCAGTCATCTTGAAGCAGCATATTGAAACAGTCACCTTTAAACAGCGTTAAAGTGGCAACTTCAACAGTGTATTCACGTTGATATATTTTTGAACTCATTTTCTTCCAAGTGTGCTTTCTTACATACATGTAAAATAATGTGGTAAGATTAAAATATTTACTGCATTTTATTGGCTCTTTGAACTCGTCTGTCTCATAGTTCTGTGACTGGATTTAAGTAGAAAGTATTAAAAAGGAAGTACCACAAACCTAAAAAGTTAATTGCATCAGGAGCATCATTTTCCTAAATATGTCAAGGTATCATAATATCATTGGCGTTTATTAACATTATTAAATGTGGCATTGCCTGTAAACATCTACGTTGGCCCTGGTTCTCGCTCAAAGAGAGAACATGTTTCATAGCTACTGTTCGAGAACTAGCCTGCGATCTAAGTATTCGGGATTGAATGAGGCCACTATCAGTTAATATCCTGTTTGAGTCAATTCTGTTTCTTTGCTTTCGATCCAAGCATAACGGTCTTTGGTATTGGCAACAGAAAACTTGATGCAAGCCTTGCTCAAAAGTTTAAATCTGTTTCCTTTCGATCGTTAAAGAGAATACAATTAACCGTTGATGGTAACATCACCCGAGTCGCTATGTTTACAATATTTTCTGGATCAGCTCTAGGATCCAGAAGGTCGATTAGACCGCCCAGTCTCTGGTTTATTCCATCCCTGTTCACAGCATCTGGTGAAATTATAACCTTCATTTCCTCTTCGTGCTTGTCTTGTATCTTTACTGTCTTCATACAACAGTTACAAGTTGTTTTCAATTTTAGCGCAAGTATGAAAACTTATTATGTTCTCAGGGTTTCGTGCCTGATAAGTGAGAATAATGGCGATGATTCCACCTTGCGGGGGACCTTATCTCATGAATGATGTATATATCCATATATCGATCCAGAAACCATTCTAGAATGCAGGATTATGCCGCATGACACTTCTCTTTAAGAAAACGATCCTCAGTAGCACAAGGTTATCTTTTCATGTACTGTACCTTAGGTGCACTATGACGTAGCGAGTGTAGTTAGTGCGCTCTGCGGCGAAGAAGTAGAGAATCGAATCGAGGGCCGTAAGCATGTGTACATGCCAGTCAACTTCTTTCTTTACCCTTACATCCTTTATTAGAAAATTGATTTTATGAGCACATCAACCCACATTTGAGATACATTGCCATCCTAAAATAATGATGAAATAAAATAACTGATATTCTGTATGATTCAATCATATGACGCAATGCGTTGAGCAGTGACGTTATGGTTGGGGCCATATTACTTCGGGTGTTGCAAACCTCACTCATCCTGAGACAACGTTGATATATTTTCACATGTAAATTTCACACGGACACGCATTACAAACAACAAAGTTACCATCCCTCCTTCATTTTTCACAGGTTTAAAAAATATTTCCAAAATGATATCAGGGAAATAGATATAGACGGAAACTTACCCAGAAAATACTCGACAATGACACATCACTAACACAACACATATTTAATAACCTGTCTGCTAAGTACTCTCCCAAGAAATAAAATTTAACGCCTTGTAGTTGAAGGTGACAACCGAAATAAATCTGCGCCCTACTCTTTAAAGGTGATAACCAGCTTTTTAAGTGAAATCCATATTGACTGATATTCATATATTATACAACTCAATGTGAAATAACGTGATTATCTAACCCATATTTTTTATTTTATAACCTCATAAATAAATTACCGAAGGCGAGGAAACACATGACTGTGGAACCAGAATGAATTTGCTTAAGCTGTCAAAACTAAAGGCCATAAAGAAAACCATCAAAGCAACAACAAAAGTTACGTTAATCATGATTACACGAAAGTTCCTTGTTGTCAAGTGTTCCGATCTTAAGATTTCCCGAGAAAAGTTAAATTCTTCCACACAGCAAAATCGATGGACAGTCTGAATTCGGGTTTTAAAACTTAATACCTTCTTTGCCCATGTGGTTCCGTGGAGAAGTTGATCACATCTTTATAATTTACAACTGACTGTCATCATTGGACATCTTATAAATAACTGAACTGTTTAACTCACCAAATGATCCTGAGTAGAATATTGGGCGCATCTAAACCAGTTTGAGTGGGCTCAAAATATAATTTTTGGGAGATACATTTTCATACCCTTCATTAAGTAGAAACAAAAAAAAAACGCGTCGTATCACGTGACACTGGCGTATGGAGAAAAACACACTAAACCAAAACAAAAACAGAAAGAAACTCACCAGCAAAAAGCCACTGTTGTCTCGAGACTATATCCCGTACTGTCAGACTGTTTATGTCGGAGAAAAACTAACAAAATAAGTTAAAGTTATGGCGGACTATCACAAAAATAACGTCATCAATAGCGAATCAAACAAATACGCATACACAAAGATCAAAATACAGACAAAAAAGAAACAGGGAACCAAAAATGACACGTTCCATAAAATTCAGCTAGAGGTCACTTCCAAGGGCGCCCATGTTGCGATTTCCAGGGGGGGGGGGAACAGTTTTTCTATGATTTACTAAAAGTTATCAACAGGTTAATCAGGACAATGTTTACTAAATTAAGGGTGCAAAAGGTTAAAAAAAAACATGTTATGAAGTACATTAAATCTTCCTTAAAGTATACTGGATGTTGATTGCTAATGGTTAAACGGTAATTGTAATGACAGTATAGAATGTCATTGCCCATTTGGAAGCAATATTCTTCTCATGGGTGACTGGAATTTACCGGAAATAAGAGATACAGATTTTAATTTTAATTTTTCACTTTCTACAGAAAAATCCCAAATGCTTTGGCACTTCAGCTCTTTATACAATTTAACTTCTTACAATAATGTAGTAAACTCACATGGACGAACTTTAGACCTAGTCTTCTCAAATTTATCAAGCAAAGAAGTAAATAGAGGGAACTATCCTATTCTAAAAGAGGATGAATTTCACCCAGCATTACTCATTGCTTTTAAATTCAATAGACTAAGCAATTCGAAATCTAAACGTAATTTAACCGGTTATAACTTCAGGAAAGCTAAGTTTGATATATTGTACCACGAACTTCGTGCAGTAGACTGGGACTGTCTCAAACACATAATAGATGTAAATGAGGCAGTAGAATACTTTTATTCTGCTATTTACAATGTATTTGATAAAAGTGTACCCCGTAGAAAACCATCAACGAAAAATTATCCGTGTTGGTTTACAAAAGAAATAATTAGCAAACTAAAACTTAAAGCCTATTATCGTAGAAATTATAAGAACTCTGATTTAAATAATCAATTTTATTTAAGTGAATTTAATATATTGCGCAAGGAAACAAATAAAGAAATTGCTAATGAATATCACTTGTATATATTAAACATCGAAAATCAAGTCGCTGCTGATCCAAGTCAATTTTGGAATTTCTCGAAAAGCAAATCAAGACATGTTCCTACTAGTCCGGTTTCATTTAATGGCAAGCTAATCGATGATAATGAGGATATATCTAACACTTTTGCTTCCTATTTTCGGTCCATATACAGAGAAAGTTGCACTGAATTCAAAACAATGGAAATGGGAGATTGTATGTATTCCAGTAATAGATTTGACAATCTGTCGACTTCTCAGATAGGTACGAAAGTGGTAGAAGTTGCAATAAAGAAGTTAAAGCCTATAAAGGTAATTGGTCCAAATCGCGTGCCCCCTTATGTAGTGAAAGGTTGTGCGGAACTATTGAAATATCCGTTGCACATAATATTCAATCCTTCATTACGCACATGCAAATTTCCACAACAGTGTAAAGAGGCTTTAGTATGCCCAATACCGAAATCCAGTAATTCAAAAGAAATTGAAAATCATAGACCAATAACAATTACTTTCGCCGTTCGCTAAAGTTTTTTAAAATTGTCTCTATCACCGCATCATAACTGACGTTAGACCAATAATATCAAACTCACAGCATGGATTTATGCAGAACAAATAAACGTCTACAAATTTAGTAACAATCACGAATTTTATAGCTAAAACATTAGATAAGGGCGGTCAGGTTGATGTTATATATACTGATTTTGCCAAAACATTTGACACAGTAGACCATTGCATATTACTTGCCAAACTTAAGCACTTTAATTTTACGGAAAAGCTATTCAAACTTCTTTCATCTTATTTACAACACCGTGTACAATCCGTTCTCTACAGAGAATATGTATCAAAGGAATTTGAAATGACATCAGGAATACCTCAGGGCTCAAATTTAGGCCCGTTACTATTTTTATTATTCATAAATGACCTTCCTGATTGTATAGTAAACTATGACAAACTATTATATGCCGATGATCTTAAAATATTTTCTAAAGTTGATTCAATTAAAGATTGTTATCAATTACAAGTAGATTTAGATAGTATAAATAGTTGGCGTCACAGAAATAAACTAGACTTAAATATCAAAGATGCACTTCGATTACATTTACTAGACGACAAAAATTTATTTAGTTTCCTTACTCAGTAGTAATACTGTTTTACCAAGACCAGAAATAATAAAAGATCTTGGGGGTTATCTTTGACTCTAAACTAACGTTTAGTTGTCATGTAAACAATATAACAGCAGAATCGTTCAGAATTCTAGAATTTATTTATAGAACAGCAAGGGACTTCAGAATGACTAGTACATACTAAAAGTTACATTATTCATTGGTTCGAACGAAACTTGAATATGCATCCATTATCTGGAATCCCACCACTCAAATTAATTGTCAGAAAATAGAAAAGATTTAATCTAAATTCGTCAGACTCCTAACGTACAAAACAACTGGCTTTTATCTTAAATTTGAACATTATGTAAACCTAATTCAGAATTTTGAACTCCTTACACTGGAGAATAGGAGAATCATTGTTGACTCAATCTTTCTTTATAAATTAATTCATAACTGTGTAGATAGTATAGACCTACTCTCTGAAATCCAATTTCGGATACCGGATACCAGAACCCGAATGGATAACAAAGACCTTTTCCACTGTAGGTAAGCGCGAACTGAGATTCTAAAAATGTCACCCATTTGGAGAATGTGCTTTTTGTACAATAAATTATATGGAATGAAAAACGAGGTAGACATATTTAATCAAAGCCAAAGAAGTTTTCAGAATAATTTAATAAAATTATTCTAAAGCAAGCAAAATTACTATAGAAAGTTCTAGTTTATAAACATAGGATGACAAAAAAGAAAAGAAGAAAATAAAATAAAGAAGAAAAACTTACGATGGACACATATATAAGGAATTATAAATCATTTAATTAAATTTTTATTATGTCTTATCTTATTCGTATATCTATATTTGTGTATTTACTTTGTGTTTTTACATTGTATAGTATTAACTTACATATATTACGTATGCATTACTACTCCACTTGAATTAGCTATGTTAATTTTAAATTTGGCTTTATATTGTGATGTATATCTCTTGTGTTTATATTTTGTTGATACTATTGTCAGTATGGATTGATTATATTTTACTGAGCATTCCTGGTAATATAAAAAACTAAATTGTAATTTATTTTTAACAGAATACCATAACTGGGCATAGGCCCGTTCTATTCTTCTTCCCAAATAAATAAATAAAAGAGTATAATAATGTGAGCGACTTAGTAAACTTTATGGTATTATTTATGAAATATTTGTCAAATGTGTCCCCTGCAAAACAAACAAAAAAAAATGTACCAAAGTATCGTTGCTGGTTTACTAGACATTATTAGGAAACTGAAGTAAAAACAATTTATCATATAAAGTCTAAATAAAGAATTGAAAATTCAAAACCCTACTATCAGGAATTTGCTCGATTGCGTAGGGATGTCCAGGAAGACATAAAAAGCAGCCTATAAGATATTTGATAATAATAACAATAATTATCCGGGTCAACTGTGGAAATTTATTAAAATCAAAACATCTTTCGAAAAATATATTAAAATTTGAAGATTCGGATTTGTGTAACAATGAAGAAATAGCTAATACGTTTGCACAGTATTTCCAATCAGTATGTGTATCCTCTTCTCAACCGTTCAGTAATTTTGATAGTAATTCTAGGGGTTATGAAGAAATTGGAATACTGTCTGTTGACTAAATACATTTGAATGAAATAGAAAAGATTATCAAGAATCTAAAATCCAAACGACAGTTGGATCTGGTGGCATACACTTCTATATAAATCGTAGGATGTATTGATATTTAAATATTCCTTATTGGTTGCATTCAAATTTGCACTAAAACATGTATTTTCCCTAACAAATGGAAATCTGCTTTAGTTTTTCCTATACCTAAGACAAACAACATACGAGAAATTACCAACCTCAAACCTATAGCAAGCTTATTAGTCTTTACAAAAGTCTTTGAACAGATTGTATGTCAAGGAATATTATTAATCATGAAAATTTAGTTATCTCAACTAAACAACATGGCTTTATTTCACAAAAATCCACGGTAACGAACCTTTCAATTGTTACAGATTTCATTGCAAACTTGGACGAAGGAAAGCAAGTCGGTGTGATTTATATTGACTTTGAAAAGGCGTTTGACAGTGTTAATCACAATAAGTAGATTAAATAACTATCACTTCTCTCCAACCTTGATTATGTTAATGTGCTCTTATCTAACTAATCGCATTTAGTGTGTTCTATTTAAAGAATACAAATTTGATGAATATACAGCACTATCAGGAGTCCCGCAAGACCGTATCTTAGAGCGTTGTTATTCCCTTTGTTCATTAATGACCTACCGGAATTCATTCCGAATAATGAAAAAGTACTATTTGCGGATGACTTCAAAATATATGATAAAATTAATTCCATGTAAGATGCCACAAAAGTACATAATAATTTAGACAACTTTTCTAACTGGTGCGCTATCACTCACCTTTCAGTCAATACGAAGTTTTATGATTCAGTAGAAATAAAGCGATTTAATTATTAAATTCATAAGTATATATTAAGTAGGCCCGACGTAGTTAAAGATCTTGCAGTCACTTTTGATATGGAATTAACATTTAACAGCACTATAACAAATATTACAAATGAAGCTTTTTAAAATGCTAGGATTTGTAATAAGGACGGGAAGAAAATTTAACAATATATCTACATTAGAGAAATTGCTATGCTTATGGTCGTTAGAGCAAAGGCGTAGCATTTCTGAACTGGTATTTCTTACGAAAATAATTGAAAATTGCTTAGATTGCACAGGCTTAGTGTCAGTGTTACAATTGCTTGTCCCGTCATTAAAAACTCGCGTGGTCAATATCGCTCAGTCTCTTAGACTGCAAAAAGGCAAGGACGATATAAAGACGAAGTCACTAATCTGGAGAATATGTACTACCTACAATGAAATGTATATAACTTTCATCGAATTAGATATTTGTGATATGTCTTCCAAAGCACTTAGAAATGTTGTAATAAAAATATCTGTAAATGAGCATTTTAAATATCGACACTCTAATTATAATTAAGCAATAAGGGCTGTTGTGTTGATAATAAATTAACATTTTATTTTTGTTTTCTATCTTGAAAGGTATAATTCTCTCTGGCTAGGTGGGGCGAACGCCCCCCCTGATGGGCGCCCATGGTCACTTCCAGTTCGCAGACGACACCAACGAAAGCAGAGCCATCCACCGATATTTTTCTAAAATACTCAAAATGCAAAGACTTGAAAGAAAACCTAGATATTGCAGTTGCTACAATGCGTTGAACAGTGACGTTATTAGGAGACTCCATCTTGAATTGTGAGAGTTGCCCAAAGGTGAAAAAATGTTATCGGCCACTTTCATCTAAATAGACTCTACTTCAAAGTTACTAACGATAAAAAATAATGCCAAAGTTTGGGTGTGTTATATGATATTGTTCAGTCATATAGCACAATCCATTGAACGGTAATGGTATCGGCGGACGCCATCTCGAATCGTTGGAGTTTCCCAAGGGTGACACTGTGTCATCATCCATTTTTGCCTCAAATAAGCCTTACTGAAAAATTATTAACAATAAAAAATGTGTACAAATATTTTAGGTTCAGGGCAAAAAAAAAAAAAAAATTGCTAGCGGACTAACAGTTCGAAGAAAACAATCTTGTTAATGCAATTGAAGTAAAATGACAAGGTCGGGATGAATGGAGAGGGCTAAACTGATCTTGAAGGGACTGCTGCTTTCCAGAGAATAATTGACAAAGTAATCCACTTGGAATCTATGCACGATCTTCTATTTCATCAATTATGCAGAAGTGAACAAGCAAATATTTACTGACTGCAGGCAAATGTATTAACAGTTGTAGGTGGATTTACTACTAACTTGTAATGTAATTAATGATTAACATTGCTAAATTTAGCTCAATCGAATTAGCTGTGTTGCCAATTATAAACAAAATCTTAACCGTTTCAAAGAAATATCTTCCTCCTCGTAAGCCAAAACGCGATATTACGTTCGGTAGTTAGCACGAGCTTTGAAAATATGTAGTCTAGTTCCTTTGCGCTTTAAAAACCATCTTTTAAAGTAAAGCTTTTTTTTTGTATTTATGCCCTTATTACCGTTTTTACAAATCCTTATACTTTTACAGGCGGCGAGAGAACTACAGTAGCAGAACTATAGGTTAGAAATGTTTGAGAGTAGCTTAGTAAATGGTAACACTTTAAGGAACTAAAACCGAGCATCTGTAACTCATTGGTAGACCGTTGGCTCCTCATTCGGAAGATTTCGGTATCGATCCCAGCGGACAGCTATTTTTACTAAGGTTTTTCCACGCCCTCTGCTCAGTCACACCAAGTTAATACTAAGAGAATACCTTCAAACTAAGCCCTGGGCTACTTCCTTCCCTCTTTTTCTCCACTACGCTAGTCGGTCCTGACCCGAAGTTGATCAAAATTCATTAATAAAATCCTTGCAAAATCTATTTAAAGAACAAAACATAAATAAATAAATAAACCTAAGAACTTATTACGAATGTTGAAAGATACGTTTGTTTCTGTCTTTTCTTATTTTTGTAAACGAATCTTCACTACGTCTTACGAAAGTAGGCACGTGTTATTTATTACCCATGCGAACATTACGAAATGCTAGTTTCCATTTTGTTGGAACCTACTTCCTCTTTTGGTTACGAGGTTAAGATTTGAAATCAATATTCCTGACTGACATGCAACTTGCGATCTGGGGAGCACTCTTTATTGAAATTCCATCGCTATCTTGTATCTTTTTTAGGTACATTCCTTTCTTTAGTTCACAATGGTTCGTCATGTCCTCAAATCTTAGAACGTTAATTTAACTTCTTTCCCGACGTCATACAATCATGAAATCTTGCACAGCGACGTAAGTCTAGTGACAATACAATATTCCATTGTTACTTTCATATATTTCTGTATTTTAAAAGCATATTTTAATATTTATTTTTAAATATGGACTTCGTTATCCTAAAGTAAATTCTAGCCTGAGTTGGACTGGTCGCAGAATCTTTTTTAGGTTCCGGGTCACAAAACGTTTAGCTTGGGAAAATGTATCCGAACACCGAAGTGACTCGAAAAAAAATAATAAAAATTTTTTTTTAAAGACATACTTTCCTTAAACAATTCGTACTAAAAAGTAAAAAATAAAAATAAAATAAAAAAAATGTTTGTGCATGAATAAAAAGAAATTATGGAGCGCTCTCTCATATGGTTACTTTATTCTTGAATTAGCGCGCCACATGCTTTTCTTTTTATTCATACATAAACATCTTTTTCTCACTTTTTAGCACGAATTGTTTAAGGGAAGTATATCTTTAAAAAGTTCTCTTTATTATGTTTTCCTTTGTTTTGTTTTTTAAGAAAGTCTCGAATTTGCCAAATGAAGACTGACTTTGGATCACCTTATTCCTGAATATTATAATTCCTTATTCTAGTTGTTGAATTTGATAATGCGGAACTATTTAGCTGAAAATTGAAGTTTCAAATTTCTCTATTGATCTACAAGTCTGGAAGAACTTTGACTCTGAAATAACTCACAACACACGACATCTAACGTAAAACCTGTATCTTATAAACTGTCACTACATAATACTTACTTCACTAAGTGTTAGCTTGTAATCACGGTTAATGATTATTTATTGGTGAGAGGGAACCAGCGATCCTCTGCACAAGAAATCCGATCGTAGTTACACAAAACAGTTGTCAATTATACGTATGAATATGCAATACGCATCTTCAGACAGGCAAGAACCCAGAACATTGTTTTGTTTCACCGAATATGAGAACTGATTCACACGGCTCTAGAAAGTGTAACAATTTGTTATATCCTCAATACAGATGATAAATTAGAGAGAGTATGATAGGTGAAGAAGTAGTAAAAACATATGAGTGGCTCAAGAAAGAATCTCTACGTAACTTTTAGTTTTTCATGACAGCGTATTTAAATCTTCAAATATACAGATGCTTATCAGAATAATGGAAACACCTGAACGAAAGTGCAACTTACCAGATTAATATGGTGTCGGGCCACCTTTCGTCTTCAGAACAGCCTTGATGCGACGTGGGATCGAGGCATAGAGGTCGTGAATGGTAGCAAGTGGAATATTACACCATTCCTCGTGCAGGGCATCGGCCAGTTCTGTGAGAGAGGATGGAGGTGGAAATCGTCGCCGGAGTCGTGTTTCCAAGATGGACCACAGATGTTCAATTATATTGAGATCTGGGGATTGGGCGGGCCAGGGGAGGTGTTGAACTTCATCCCGATGTTCCTCAAACCACGCTGCAACAACTCCAACTGTGTGAATGTGTGCATTATCATCCTGGAATATGGCGTCATTGTCCGGGAACAACATCCGGACCATAGGATGCAAGTGGTCTCCTAAAATTGCGACATAATCGTTGGCAGTGATGCGTCCGCGAAGTGTGACCACAGGACCCAATGAAAACCATGATATTGCGGCCCACAGCATCACCGTGCCGCCGCCATGTTTCACAGTTGGGCGGAGACACTGCAGATCATACGCTTCTTTGGGCGTTCTCCACACATAAACACGGCCCGTGGTTTGGAATAGGGTGAATGGTGACTCATCCGACCATACCACACGTTTCCAGTCGTCAACGGTCCAAATTGCATGGTCGCGGCACCATTTGCGGCGTGCTAAAGCGTTCTGGTTCCTGATGAGAGGTTTGGCCCGTGCAACACGACCCCGTAAGTTCATGTCATGTAATTCGCGGCGGACTGTGATTGTCGAAACAGGTTGGGGGAGGTGCTGATTGAGTTCCTCCGTCACTTGCGCCGCAGTGGCACGACGGTTCCGCGTGACAATGCGCTTTAATACCCGGCGTGCCCTGTCGCTGATGCTTTTCTTCCGCCCACTGTTCCGCTTCCCCGATGTGGTTTTCCCGTGTGTTGTGTAGGCCGTCATCACCTTCGACACTGTCCCTGGCGACACACCTAACACACTAGCCACTGCCGTCACACTCACTCCACATAACCGCGCACCAACATTTTGCCCTCTTTGAAACTCTGAGAGGTCTCCCATTTTACACTACCTCCGTCTGCTGCAGCCACTGCACACTTCTGTTCCACGACGCCTGACGTAGTATGGAGACCGACCTAACACACCACCTCCAGCAGTCCGGCACTGCGGTAGCCACGACGCCACTGCCAACCCATACATCTGACGTGTTGCCAACTACAGGTGTTTCCATTATTCTGATAAGCATCTGTATATTCTCTTTATATGCCTCTATTTTTAGTTTTCAATATCCAGTGTTTCTGGGCGTTTTCCCCCTCTCTCATTTACAAGAGAGCTAATGTATCCTGAGAGTTAACAGATGCAAGCAAAAACCTAACATCGAACAACAAAGTGACTTCGCATGTTCATTCTGTGTTCGTTTGCTTAACTTAGCCTGAGATATACCTATAAATTTACCAGAGAAAATCTTTTGCACGTTTACCTAGTATCTAATCGTTGTGGCCTGCTACACTATGCACAATTACATGACTGTGTGTGTGTTTTTGTGGGGCACTTTGTGCTTTGTCATATCATCTATGCACAGGTGACAGTTCTATTAATGTGACCATTAGTGTAAATAAGGGAGATATGTTCCATTAATACATGCAAAAAATACCCAAGAAAAAGTAATGCAATGTACAGAAACGTTACTCATCCTTTATTAACGTTAATTTACATCTAACAGTCCATTATTCTTTAGCAGACATGAACTTTTCCCAATACTTACTAACAATTTGTATTAATCAATCATTCTTCACTAAAAACAACTTTCTCGTTGGTTTCTGATAAACACTGTCTACTAGTCAACGTCTTTATCCCAAACAACTGGTTTATTTGATTGTTCACAAACTCATCGCATTCATTTAGCCTTCAAGAGAAATCCTTCCTGTAATTCCTGATAAACATTATCTTCCTGTCAGTTAGGGGACAACTTTTCTGGTTAACAGTATCACCCAGTTAATAATTTTTACCATAAATACCATATTTTTCTCATGTTTGATTAACAATATACCTCAGCCAAACATTATTTTAGTACAAACCATTTACTTCTCTGATTGCTGAGAAATGGCTATCAACCATTTTTAGGACAAACAACTTATTTTTATAATGTTAATAAACACTATCCAGCTCCATCCTTCTTTAAGACAAATTGTATCTTTCACTCGTAACTGATAAAGAATATATCAGTCAAATGTTCTTTAGGACTTACATACATCCGTTATTGTTGGTATTCAGTACTGCTTCCCAGTCAATTAGTCTTTAGGTCAAACAGCTATCACACATCAGCTATCTATCACATATCAGCTTTTGCACATTACTGAATTACAATACGTGCTCTCAGCTAATCCTTCCTCACAAAACACAACTAATTTTAATATTGGTAACAATATCATCCAGTCTATCATTCGTTTACTTTACCACACGTAAAACTTTCTTCGTTTTTGAAACCAATATCTTTCAATCAATCATCTCTTACTAGAAAGAATTTTGTTACTAATTGCTGCTGAAATATACATTCCAGTAATTCGATAGAAGTAACTTATTTTATTCATTACTGATTAACAGTCTTTACCATTCAATTACTCTTTTGCTGAACGCTGTAAACACTGTTTTACAATCGACAGTTCTTGAGAAGAAATAGAAAAACTGTTCTTATTGATGAATAATATTAATCTCCAATCAGTTATTCTTTATAGCGAACAACATAGTTTCCAATGATATTAAAACCACTTTCTTTCTTTCTCTCTTGTCTGGTTGGAACAGTATATTATTTTCCTGGTTGCTTTAAACAATATCTCCCAGTCAACCATTCTTTAGAACAAAAAGAACATGTCCTCATTGTTGATTAACAATGTCAATCATTTATTACAACAATTTACTTCATTTTCTTATTACTGGTTAACCACGACTACCAGTAAATCATTCTTTAAAACAAACATGTTTTCCTTATTGCTGGTAATTAATATCTGTGTATTAATCAATACTGACCAATCGATCAAACACTAATTACATAATATGTAACTTTATTATTTCTTTATGAAGAGAATATACAACTTTTTTTATTCATTGTTGTAAGAGAAGTTATATTATCTGTTGAAGTAACATCCATTGGAGATTATCTAAAACGTTGTGGCTGCATACGAGCTTTATAATGTAGTAACAGTGATATATTCAGCGTTGAGATTAAAATGGTTCCTTGTAAATTTATATTCCTCAGTATTTCATTTACATTTGAAATATTTTAGAAAAGATGAACGGTTAAAGACAAGAGAGAAATGTCCAACCGCCTTCCGCATTAATATAAACAATTACTTTTACGAATACAACTAGTGATGCGGAAAGACGACGAAGATGGAGTAGCTACATACACAGGTTCTAGATATAATTTTCTTAAGTAAACATTCACGTTCATCTTCACACGAGAAGGAGTATTCATGGGAAAGAAACAGATTGCCGCCAGAGTACAATTTCAAAGAATAATAGATAGACCGTTCAGTCTACTTCCAGGCAATGCCTATGGTTGTAGAGTCCGTTGAATATTCTAAGTCGCTCCATAATAACTATATAAAAAAATAATCGTTTATAGAACACTGAAGGCATAGAGAAACTACATCTGAGGAAAAAAAAGAAGTGGAGTGTTAGAAATTTATTCTCTGGTAATATCATTTGTTCCTTCGAACTACAGATATATACTACGTTTCATCAAAATTCTCACATGAAACCCTTCGTATAACTTCCAGTAAAACCAGAAACATTTTATTCAATTGTTTTGTCAACAAACTATATCACCATAGATATCACTATCTAAGGATATGTCTATACGCGCAAACAACTGAAGCCATTGGTTTCATGAACATAATTATCTCAAGATATTTCATAATTCCAACATGGAGAAAATTTACTCGGATGAAATACTGCACTGACTTACCTGAGAACGTTATTCTTCAGTTTTTCAATTTACTTGTTTTGCCTGTGTATTACAGTATTAAACAATATTCAGCGCAGATTGACAGTAATAAATCTCAAGTTACCGGATGTAAAACAGATTTCAATATCTATAGAAGGAGATTTCAGAGCACACTCACAAAAACTTTTTTAGTAATGCATGTAGCACGTGAAAAATATCAACGATATTTGTTTGGTTTCTAAATCTTTCTCTCTCGTTCTGACAAACTATTGTGGAGGTTTTAAACTAGATTTGACTTCATATAGTTAATTTACGTGAAATGAAGGCAAATCCTGGCGGGCAAATGTGTAAATGTTAGACCGCAGGGAAGAAAATTTGCTATGCTATTATAATAAACTTAGTAAATACGTTCACTCTACTACTAAATAGTTTACTATTCATTATTCCAAGTTTCTTTTCGTTCTATGGCTCCTGTTGCGTTCGCTTTTATTTAATAATTTGCAAATTGATATGTTCATTGCAAAAAAACTGACAAGCCAAAAATAGCTTTTAGAGTTAATTTTGTTGTTCTTCGCAACAAACTCTACATAGTGGTAAAATTTGATTATTTAAAAAGTGTATGAAAGACCTCTCTTTTCTCTAGATAAGAGCGTTATGCTATGAGTAGTAACTTGTAATGGCTTCTCGGTAGAACTTTTGCTTCGATAAACTAACACCATTCCTAGTGATTACGCCATTGTTGGATATTCACAGATTAATTCCACGGGATTCCTGATAGGTATAATGTCCCTATGAAAGACTAACTTTTCAGGCTTAGGGAAACAAGAAGATATCTATATTGGAGTAATATATCGGGTGTCCTAAAAGTACGCAACCCTCTGTCCCATACAGAGTACGTAACAGTTAAACTAAAATGCATAGAGACACCGTTCTTGCGTGCAAATAAAACCCTGTAGGTTGACAAATTTATACGACATTATCCAAAGACACATAAATCGTCATTCAGGCACGATTGTAAAATATGTGGCAATATATTCTTGCACAAAATCCCATTCTATGTAATTGACTATAAGATGTACCTGTGTCACCAGATAGCCTGCGTGGCTGATTAACGAGGATCAGAAAAAAAAACACCCTACCTAAAGATTAGGAGCTTTGAGTATGTATTCGAAATGTAAGTTTCTTGAATATATCTATGCACTCTGGCAACAACGCTGGTTGGAAGTGACACTGATGGATGTCATTTTTCAACGATCAACGGACAATCGGACACTTTAAAATTTAGGGTTTCGAGGTGTAGTCAAGCAGTTGAATATCTTCTACGAGTAGTATTTTCAACTTTCTCTTTCGTTGAAAAATAACATTTAGATAAACAGAAATATAACACATCGCTCAGCGTTCCTCGCCCATCACCAAAGCTGCCAAAGTTCAAATGATAAACCTAAACCTATATTTTCGGAATTCACCATTAATAGTCCCACGCAAAGTTCGTAAGTTCAGATAGGGAATTTCTTTCTCACGTTCGATGAACAGCCATGCAGCCATCTAGTGACACAAAGAAATTTTACAGTCAGTTACATAATTGCAGTCTGTTTTGTGCAGGAGTATATAAATGTTTGTATAATTTATTAAAACCGAAAATACGTTATTCATTTATCATTTACAGTGTTTTATTTATTAACACCTTATTTTCCTGTATTATTATCACTGTTCTCAAAGCTTCTGCACTCATCAACAGAGAATATAGGTTTGCGTTAATGATTTTCGATGTGTGATGAAATTTTCTTTTGATGTAAATGTCTATCCCATTTTATGAAACCTGTTGAACAGAATTTCGAAAACTAACTTTTCATTTTAAAAATGCAGTTTCCAGGAGAAAAAAAAGCAGCACTGAAATATTTAACTATATTCTATGCAGTAGCAGAATGGAAGTTTCATTTGAGTCACAAAGCATTCTGGTTAGTTGGTTACTATATGCACTGCAGTCAATTAAATCTATACCTTCCGATCTTGTAAAGCTTTCCCCTATGTCGTTTTACTCTTTGCTGCAAAACATGTCGGCTATTCTTGTTAAAAGAACTGATGTATAAACGAGATACTTGACTTCTGGGAAAACGACATAGCGAGGATTAAATTAACGTTTAGCTATGCTCATCAGCGGCATAAATGAACTAACTATAAAAAAATACAGACTAAACATACACCCAAGGCAAGAATAAGAATATGAACTAATGTATACAGCAAAAGGGAATGTGTTACTTTTACTAGGCTGACCTTTGAAAAGTTTTGTTAACACGTTCTTGTTTTCCTTGATGGTATTGTGCTGAGAAGGTTCATGATAGGGTTTATCTTAGAATAATCTACGCTTTCGTTGCAGATTTTGTGAAACTTCAGCTACATCACCCTGCAGCTTAGTCTTCTCTTAGAAACTTGTTGAGTCTTCTTAATGAAAGAATGGCCTGGAGGTAAACTCTGTGACTAACAAACACCAACACATGGACATTCGAACAACATTTCCGTTTATTTTCATTTTCTGGAGACGTACCAGAGTGGACACAATTGGTTTTCAGATTAGGTAGCTTGTTTAAAACATTATATTTGTTTTTAATGCACTTACATTATAATGGCATCTCGAGGCGTCTATGGTCTTAACATGATTGTCTAAATTATGAGGAACTCCGACAACTACTGCATCCAAGGAAATAGATTGCTGATTCTGTCCCGTCATTTACCTGGTAAGATTGACGAAAACGTGAAAGACATTATTCAACAGGGTCCCGCTCGATTCTGTCACCTGGTCAGTGAGTTTTCGACTCTTGAAGTACCAAAGAACCTCATTGAATGTTCTCAAATCCATATCGTTTGACCAATCTGTCGAAAATTTGGATTCAGTCCTCTTCTTGATAACAGAAACACCGTGCATTCTGTCTTTTGACAATATAAACACTGTTGAACATTTTTTTTTTACAGTAAATATAAAATATTATATGCCTTGAATTCCACACTGTTTGGTTCTTAAACTCCTTACATGAGAACGATTGTAGATTATGTCCGATTCCAACATATACATGTAGTGAGGGGCCAAAGTTTCTAGAATAAATACAAGAGTAAATAAGAAATAAACCTAATTTTTCTGTACTTTATGTTCAATTAACATTATTCAAGTGTTCAAATACCAATTTTCTGCATAGTCTACATTCACATTAATTTAAAAATTAACCCACCCACATAGCACACATACGTTGAAAATATGTGCATTAAACGTTTGTACCCAAACGTTATTATAACGTTGTAAATGTACCGAAATGTTCGCCTGTTCAACTGTTTATTCGAGGTTGAATAATAGTTGAGAAGAAACAAGTTGAAATCAAGAAGCGGACGATGAAGAAACGGGTTCACTTGACCAAAACAGTACATGGTTGCCGTCTATTCGTATATACATATTGAATTGCATTTTATCCGTTGCTTTCATCATGATATACAGTATTAATTTTGAACAGTAAATAATCCAAACGGCTGCCGTGGAGTTCGAAGCAGGAACATTCTGCAGTCCTCGTTCGTAGCTCAACGCGTTGATCCACAGATCCACCTTGATAGCGCACTACTCCTTTACTGTATACATTAACAGGCAGTCTAGAATGCAGTTGCTACGCGTCGTTTCACCATAATGTAAGTATAATAGTAAATTGTATATTTTTGGGCTGATTTAGTAATTAATGACTTCGCCCCGTCTCAAGTCCATTAGCTGTTAAGTCTCTAAAATCCACAAACAAACTTCCATGCCTCATCCGGGACTCGAACCTGGGACCTTTGAGTCGCTGGCTTAGTGCCCCAAAACACACGACTATCAGGTCGGCGCCACCATCATGCAAGAATAAGAATAAAGAATACTTTCCTCCTTTCTTGTTAGGAGCATTTTTTTCTTCTTTAACACCTCGACCATCGTTGCACTATTAAATTTGTATTCCTCAATAAGTGTAATATGTCACCTTGGGAAAACGCATATAAAGCAAAATCTATGTCATAGTTGAGAACACTTCACATTAACGAAATTAAATGTTCGTTGAAATATAATTTAAAATTCAATGTGTTTTCAACGTGCACATGAGAACATAAAAAATAGTTTGTGTCATTTAATTACTTTTTTAATTATATATCTTTTGACATAACATTAGTAAGAAACACATTAAACAAAATTTATACCATAGTTGAAAATAACATATTGAATACATTTTATATCAACGTCTTATCAACGTCATGACTTCTTTGTTGAAATATAGTTTAAAAATAAACATAATTTTTTAAATTGATAACGATTAATCAACGAAATGAACATAAAATCAATGTTGAAAACCCGTATATGTGCTACTGGGTACAGCATTGGCGGTTTCTTGATTCTTGTATTGTAGAAAGTAGCGAGACGTGTGCGAAGCAAGTTAAAAACAGCCTCAACCACTTCTTCGTTTTGGTCAAGTTTCGCGCAATATTATGCATTAC
>JAGDQP010003550.1:0-10846 GCA_022664845.1 Lepisma saccharinum
TTGTATACTACTCTTCTTCATTTTAAAGAAAAATAAATATGATTATAAAATGTAAACCTTTGTTCTATTATCATTTATCCTGATTTGAAATGAAAAAACAAATTCATAGAATATTATTCTTTATTGGATAAGAGTAAATATAGTGTTTTATAAAAACAAGTTGCACATGCTTCTTACATTTGCATGGCTGATAAGGTATTTACAAGAGCTTTTGGTTTCTCATGTTTCATCCAGTGTTGTAGTTGCAAACAGTTTCTTAATGCACATGCATTCACCTCGACAGGGTCATGAAAAGTACACTTTGACATTCCAATGTTTACATTTAATGTTTTCAGGGCAGGACATTCCTTTTCACTTACATGATTCACACTTTGCAAGTGAAATAGTTTTTTAATCCACTGTGCTTTTTCTTGTCCTTTACAAAAGAATGTAGCTTCACTTGAACACATCAGAAAAATGATTCTACGGAGATGAGATACGCTGTATCCATTTGATGTATCCCATTGTAAATCGTGAAAGTTTTCTGTTAACCATTGTACTTGTTTTTGATAACCTACTCCTACTTCCATAATCTCACATGGAAGTTTGACTAAACAGTGGAATAAAAGACTAGCATCACACGCTACAATACAAAATTCTCTCATAATAAACTCATGTGCAGAGATTTTAAATCCTTGCACATCAATAATGTACTGTTCTGAAGACACACTTTGAGACTTTTCTACTGAAAATTGTTCATGAATCACATCGGGTATAAGTTGAGCAATAAATTCACTATTATGAACTAATTCTCTACATGATTTGAAAAAAGTATTCATGGAAATACTTACATGACCCTGTCGTTTGAAAATTTCATAGTACTCCACAAACGTTTCATGATGATTCACTTGATTCAACAAATGTTTTGAAAGTACTTTGCCCGTGTTCCATACATATATACAGTTATTATGAAAAATCTTTAACTTGCAGCCACTACAAGTAATTGGATTGTCTTTTAAATAAGTACGAAAGGTTTGTAAAACACACGAGTCCACAACAAAAATACCACCACCACAAAATACACAATAGTCAGACATTTTTTCACTTGTTCTTTTTACACTTGATCTTTTGCTTTGCGATCCTTGTTGTGCAACAAATCAATAACACCTTGCATATGAACTTTTACCACCTTCCAAAGTCCATATTTCATATTTCGCATAATTGTTTCATCATCATCAACATTAGTCAGTTCAGGATGATGTTGCTTATAGATAGCGTACAGTTCTTTCTCTGTTGAAGGTCTTAGAATCACCCTCCACACACATTTACGAAAATGTTTTTCGATTTCTTCTCCACTTACTAGTTCATTTGGCTTGATATATCCTAAACACGCATGCCCAGTTTGGTTATTTTCCTCATTAAAACACCCTTCACAGATCGATGCACTTTTAGGAATCCATTGTTGCAAGGCTACTCGAATACACTTTTCATCTACCCAATTGTTCTTGCATCCACACTTGCTACTTTTCACTATTATACGAGATTTTCCTGTTGGCGCTGTTGGTTTCACTACACCTGCTGCTACTGCTCTTGAAGATGATGACTGCTTTCCACCAGCATTCTCAAAACACAAACGCTTCTTGATAGGATATTCCACTCCCTCTAATACGCGTTGCTTTGACTTTGTAATCTTCTTTGGAGCTAATGATGAATAAACTACACTAGTATCTTCATCATTCACAGTCTTTCTCTTTGGCACTAACGAACAATAGACTTTCTGAATATCGTCCTCGTCGTCCTTATCTTCCTCTTTGACAAATGAAAAGGAAGACAATACTGATGGTGAAGTCTTCACTTTAGATTTTAACATACTATAAATTGTTCGGTCTTTATCTTCTTCCTCAAAACTGCTATCCAATAACTCCAACGTCCGATCCAACTCCTCCACATCTTCTACTCCCGAGTCAACGGAACGTGCTACACCTGGCTGCTGCTCTGCCATGACTGAAGCTCGCGTCTCTTTATAATGATACCTACAACACTGCTGCCCTCTATTTATTGTAAACTTTCCTCCTACGTCAATACTCATGTCCTATCTTGCCTCCCCCGTCAATGAGCTTCTGACGTCAATGATCAAGTACTCGCTTGTACCCACGCCATGACGTCAAGGTTCATGTACAATCTTGCCTCCCCGTCAATGACCTCGTGACGTCAGGTAACAAGCCCTATCTTGCCTCGCCGTCAATGACCTCAAACAACATGTTCTAACTTGCCTCCCAACAATGTGGCAACGTTGCACTCAACATCTGGCAACAACGCAGGTCAATGACCTCTGTCACGTGATGGAAATTTCCAGACGCCAACTCACCGTAAGAAGTGGACGCTATCTTAAAATTCAGTGTTTCTTGCAGAAACGATTGCGTAATACCTTTTCCCACCCACATTTCAGTCGTCTACGTTGCTCAATCGCCGCCATCTTAACATTCAGTATTTCTTGCAAAAACGTTTGCGTAATACCTTTTACCACCCACATTCAACTCATAGCCTTGGACAAGCACCTCTGCTGACGTCACCATGTCTTACAACAACACAAACAAACAACCTACCTGGCTCATGACGTCATCACGGCCGCCATCTTGAAATTCAGTGAAAGTACCCCTTTATCTACTGTACCTATTCTTTTGAATCAAACTATTGACCACTGTGGCCGCCTTTATGAAAAAAAAAAGAATTTTTAATCATGCTTTTTTTGTGGTTTCCTGATGTACCGTACATCTCTACCAAGTTTGGTTGAAAAAGGAGTGTGAACCATCGATAGGCTTACTTATTAGTAAACAGGTGTGTTTCTTTTGGAAGAAATACTTAACTATAAAATCTACCATGCAAGGCAAGAATTTCTTTAGAGAAGCGAAAACCATCACTTAATCTAAAGTTGGTCAATGGTTCCATTACATGTACTTCAATGAGTTTGATGCTAGATTGAAACAAGGCCAGTTTCGGATTAGTGATGTCAATCCGCTCCACTCGAGCGGCCAATCTAACGATCGAGCCGAGTCACTGTTCGAACTCGACTCATTATAAGGAGTCACAGTATCAGTTTTTCTGACCAACGACTCATCTTGACTCGAGCACGTTCCAAGCATTAACTCGATTCTACTCGAGCAGGTACAGAGCAGTGACTCGATACGAGTTCCTTTGCAAAGCAACTCGATAAGATTCGAGCAGGTACTGACACCGACTCGACCCTACTCGAGACTGTTTCAGTAGAGACGACTCAACTCGAACAGTTAGTAAGCGACTACTAGAGTCGATTTGAGTCTTTATGAGCATCTACTCTCTTGGTTCACGCTTGACTTGATCTGAGCAGGCGGTCAATTAGATTCGAGTCAGAGTCGTAAGTGAACCATTTGCATGGACTCAAAATTATATGTTTGGAACAAATCAGGACGACATTGTTTCCATGTTACGCGAGCTTGCTTCATCTTCATATAATAGTGGACATATTAATTAATGGCTTATGTACAATTTACTTTTAAATTTACCTTACTTTCAAATGGACATGTGAGGCTTCATTTTACCAGTTAATGCTCATGTAAAAATTGACTGTGTTATGAACAAGATTGTGAATTTATGACTTTTAGACATCTCGGGCTTAAGGCGCTATTACACTGTCAAGCTTGCTGATCAACATGCTCCAACAGTGAAATAGCGCCTGATACTGACAAGCTTGCTCGTCGAGGAAGATGATCTGCAAACTCGACAGTATAATAGCGCCCTTAGGCTAGGATAGATTGGGGGAAGAGGATATTGGAAGGTAGTTGGTCAGGACCTAGTAATATGAATGAGATTTTCATGAATAGCTCAGGTTTCGTAGGTAGATTACATATATATTTATATAGCTTAGATATTGCTCTAGGAATTATGAGTGGGGGAGGACTTTCAGAGTGTGAGTTAGGATGAAAAATGGGAATATGAATGTTCTCTCTCGTATTATTTTTATATCCTATTTACATATGTAAATGAAGCATTTTATAAGGGCCAAATAAAATTTTAATGGTTCGAGAGCAACTAATCCGCCTGGTTATACACCTCCAACCAAGAATAAAGTAGGAATTCAAAGCTTAATTAAACCTACAATCCAACTTTCGAGGGATATTTCTTGAAGCTGAAAATTTGGTATGTTAGAATTGAAACAATATTAGACTGGGGTATTATAGCAACGAAAGCTTCAACCCAACACGCCTGGAAGGCTATCGTCAATCTTCACAGAAACTGAAAAATATAGCTACATTTATACAGCAATTTGTTCTGAAGTAGTTTCTATATTATTGAATACGTGTATCTGAAATGTAAGGAAGAAATCTGCTGCAAAAGAGCCGCTGAAAATAATATATCTCCTGTTTATTGCAGTACTAGTTTTCCTGACGGTTTTTTTTTTTTTTTTTTTTAATCACTAATGTGGTGTAAACGCGTCTTCTTGTAAGTAGCCTCCTGACAATATTGAACAAACAAATTGTAAAATTCTCATTCTCTTTCTTGAAAATGTTGCTAACTACCGAATATTACTAATTTTCTTATCCCAAATTATACAAAAACATAGTATTCAACGCTCAGTATCATCCGAAATTCGGCAATTCGTTTTGTTATAACTCAAAAGCCAATCTTAAAAGTATTTGTATATTCTATTTATCATTAACACTAAAAGAATGGATCAGATCTTATTAAATTCCATAAAGTACTATGTTAGTGTATACCGATCCTTTCAGGATTTGCAATAAGTTCATGATTGCATGGTACTTAAAGTGTCTAATTTCAGGATGGTTTAGTAAATCAAGAACAAAAGCGGTATGCAGAGTTAAATTGAAGTTATTGTTTTTCACTTCTATTAAAATCAGGAAGAAAGTCTTTAAGCTGGTATATTATAATAGTTCTGGTATCAAGTTCTTGTTAAGTTGCCACAGATTTTTAAAATCTAATTTTGATTTCGTATCCAACAAATATTTTTTTTTTTTTTTCACTGCTTTTGCTCAGTTCATCTATGACTTTAAAAAGAAAAAAAATCTAAATGTATCCGTAATCATGACATTTATCAAACAATCGTTACAGAACTCATTTATTCCTTGTCATTTTCACCTTGATAATAACCTTTTTCCTGTGAAGAGGAATGTTTTATTATTATGTAGAGAAATAATATGGATCATTACCTATGCTCTAGAAATAGAGATCTAATAAATTATTTTTTAGAGTAGCCATTTCCGGTATTGCAGAAAAAGTTTAAGGGTACTCTGGGAAGATCCGGTGGTTGTTTTTTCCTACTAGAAGCATGATAAAAAAAAGATTTTATGTAGTATAATACTAAGTTCTGTAACTAAACGAACCTATATTATTTAGATAACATCAAATTTAGAGTAGCCATGTAGAGAATTGGTACCTTTTTATCGATTATAATATACCTTGCAGCCGATATATCATAAGCTGAGCCTTCACCAAAATCCGCTTGTCTTAGTCATGGCAAAGACCTGATTAATATATTTTACTACAGGATTTTTCGATTATGGTTCTCTGTGTTATACAGAGTGATTCTGAACTAAGTATATTACCTTCGGGATGTGATTATTGACATTGAAACAAGAACAAAAATAATAAAAACATGTTTTTAAAACATACTTTTCTCAAACAATTCCTACCAAAAAGCAAAAAGAATTTTTTTTTTGTTTATGCATGACAAAAGAAAATGATAGGGCGCGCTCTCATATACATTCATTTTATAAATTCTTCAATATACATATGTATATATATATATATAAAAAAAAAAAAAAATATATATATATATATATATATATTACCTTTAGTACGAATTGTTTAAGAAAAGTGTGTCTTTAAAAGATTGTTATTATTTTTTTTTTCAGTTATTTTGGTGTTCAGATACTTTTTCTCAAGCTTATATTTTGTGATCCAAATTCCAAAGCGTTCTGCAATCAGACAAACGCCACTCCGTTGCAGGGTAATATTTACTTTAGGATAAAGTAGTCGAGATTGAAAGAAAAATATTATAATATGATTTTTAATTTAGAATTATATAGCAAAACATGAAAGTAACAATTGAATTTTGTATTGTCACCCGACTTACGTCGCTGTGCAAAATTTCATCACTGTACGACGTCGAGAAATTAGCCAAATTAAGATTCCAACATTTGAAGACACGAGAAACTATTGTGAACTAAAGAAAAGAACGTAAAAATGTTTTATATAAACATTGGTGAAGTTCCGCTTCTTTTGAGCTCAAAGTCAGCGCCTGCAATGGGAAGGAAATGAATAATTCTCAAGATAATCAGTAACGATGCATTGAATGAAAATTTCGTTTGCGAAGATTTGTATCGAACAACGTGGTGGATATCAGGGGTGAAAACACGATGTCACTATACTGTCAGTGTTGCCAGCCTGGTATAGCATTGAAATTTTCCAATGGCGCTACGTCATGTTATTGTCCTAGTAATGACAAACAAGTTACATAGAGCACACATCAGAGTGTTGCAAACTACGGATAAAACACGAGATGAAATATCCTAGGAAAATACGTAATTTGTATAAAATCGCAAAAATAGAGCATGTGAAATAGGAATTTTTGTATGCCTTGTAATGCAACAAATTGTCCGTTGAAGGTGAACTATTATCACGTTCGGAAACGAAAGAATTTCGGGATCTTATACAAACTACGTATTGACGTCCTTCTGTTTTAACTCCTAAGGAAGTCAACTCTATTCTACATCTCTTTCAGGGTGGAATAATCCCTTGCTGTCACAAACCGATCTTTCTCTCTGAAGAAAAATGTTTAAAAAGGCATCTCCATATGTTCAACTATCTTGAAACAAATTAGCTGTATTTGCAACTAAGCGTGTCTTCATAGCCATGACTTAGGGTTCAGGCACGTAAGTGGTACGAAACCTTTCAGTCAGAGATGCTACAGTTAGATTTGGTATTTAAAGCTGGTTATTATTATAAACGAAAATTACCTTTTCTGACAGTTCTTGTGATCTTTTGTTGAGAGTGATTTGTCGTGTGGAACTTTTCAGTAGCACGCAGCAGTACTCGGCGTGAATTATTCCCTAATTTTCCTGTAAGTCCACATCAATGACATCTTTCAAATCCCAGACCACAGTTCAAACTGTCCTGTAAGCAACGACTGTGTTTCGCATTTTTCGGGAGGCGGAAAACAGTTATATCGTCCGCCACCAAATTGCGGATCCGACCGGTGTTAGTAGCCTCGTTTGTTCCCCTTATCGTATTTACTATAACCACAAAATCTCGACCTGTATCTATTTCCCTTTCACTAGTACCGCTGCTTCAAAGCTATTTAACTTCATCTTCTCTGCAAATAGTTCAGATGTGCCAATGGAACAAAAATGGCGGTGGAAGATTCATGAAGGAATTCGGTATCCTGAGAGAAAGTGTTGTTATTAGTTTATGTTTACAGGCGAAACTCTTGTTCAACCTTTATGGATCCTTGTGAAAGCATTTCTAACACACACACACGTAAGGTAAAGTCTCAGGATATACAGCTATATCACCATGAAACAGAATTTTAAAACTAATATAATGTAAAAATATTAATGTTTAAAATTTATAGACTCAAACGTTATAAATTTAACTTCTTAACTACAGAAATATGCGATCTACAGAAGTTACATAAAGAGACCATATAGCACGGAATGTTCCAGAAATATTTCATTAAACTATGTACTTAAAATGTCGCAAAAATTTCTTACCGAAAAAAGTACTCGACATATATGATTCTGAAGATAGTTAAAGTATGTTGAAGGGGTTTTCGTAATATCCTACAATTCTCTGAAATTTTCGCAGACATTACAATATTTCTGGTACGTTGTAATCATGTGTAAAGGACATTCCATTCCAATTATATTCCTAGCAAATTAAAAGAATACAGTTGTACTGTGGGATAACACTTAAGATTGTATTCAATCTGTTACTTTTGCTCTGTGGCCATTTATATGCACAACTTTCGTCGTCGGAAGAGAACCAAATCAGGAATTGTTAACATTGCCAAAAGTTTCATATGTTTTGTCATCATTCTAATTCTGAGAACTAATATTATTTTACTGTTGACTTTTTCAAAAATTAAACAGTCATACACTGATTGCCATGGTCTGCATCTTCTAGAACAATCCAATCAATCCTTCTTTCACAAAGTATCTTTACAATTCAGTTTTGTGGAATGTAGCACTTATAAGTTCACTATTATGATGATGTCCTTATCTCCCACTATAGGTGGTTATCAAACGTAAAAGCAAATTGCTACCATGGGTATGATTAATAATCCCGTAGATGTAACAATGATCAAGGATGTGTTAAGTACCTCAGAGTAACAGTAGATTATATATTGTTGGATTGAAATTTTCAACACTTTAAACTGTATGTAACAGTTCCGTTCAAATATGTCATAGAGACGATCTCGCGAAATATGTAAAACCAAACAAGGAAATCGTTACAACAATGTGGTTCCATTAGAATCTGAACTTTTGTGCATTTGCTAGAATTAAACCGGTGTCATTGTTGTACCTTGCTTGCTAATTTTAAAAGACCTACAATGCTTTCTTCATTTGAGGGATATAACTCTTAGCTTCAGCTTTGCTATATTCGGGGGAAAAAACTATCCTAATGGTAAACCTGCAAATTTGTATACAAAATTTAGAAAAAGAACGTGCTCCATCTGAAACATAAAATTCAGATTTTAGTACAACCACATTATTGCCATCAGTTCCTATTTTAGTATTTTGGTTTTCTATATTCAAAGGAAACGTTCAGTTGGTACTAACTTCGTATGCAATGTAAAATAAATGGCCGAATTTTCCTTCAAAACTCTCATAAAAGCTACAAATTAGAAAGGATTTTTAAATATACAGAACTGTGTAATAACAGATATAAAATTAATATTATTTTTCCTCAACTTTTTGCTACAATCTGGCATGCTAAGAAATATTAGCAACTGCTTTATTCTGCAATTTGTGGTGCCAAATACTATCTGAGAGTAAACCAATGTTATCTTTACTCCTTATCCGATATACAACTTGGGTTTTTGCTTCACGCCGGAGCACAATTACATTAAAATTAAACACTTGCGAAAAGAGACACTAAATAAATTATTTATTGAAGTTATCCATCATATTTTCTATATCTATGGCGAGAGTCTATGAAAGTCTTCCTCATCTCTATGGTGATATCTTGCTTACATGGACAAAATATGAAAATTATTTGAATAGTTGAAGTATAAAAGAAAATAAATTATTTGTGCAAAAGTAAATAAATGCTACTTCTTTTTTATATTAAATTTAGTTATCTTCTATGGAAAGAAAGATAATGCCATTAAAGGAAAGCAAGGAAATATATTACGGTATATCGTAACATAGCAACAAAAAAACTAATAAGATCTAATCTTTTTCTTCTTCTCTCACTCTTTTGTTTCAAATTTCTCTGATTACCTCTTTGGATATTTTTAGTTACTAGATTAGGCATTAGTTTAGTTAGTTCTATAAAGGGAACCAAGAAAGTTTTGTCGCTTTTTGTGGAGGTCTGTGTTCAATTGGCCCTCGCACCGTAAGTTGAATGCGAATGGAGATCAGGCGAAGGTCAGTTGTTGGTGTGGGTATATCCACATACTACCTGGTTGTGGTAGTTCAGTTACACCGTGAACATGCGGAAGCACAGAGTGAACATGGGACCTCCACGGAGCGTCATAAGGGCGTGTATGCAGTACGAGTTCAAACTGAGGTCAAATGCACCTGCAGCGGACTGGAAGATAAGCCAGGCCTTTGGTGAGGGTGTCGTGACTACGCGGACAGTGCAGGGGTGGTTTACCAAGTTTAAGGACGGTGATGAAACACTCGAAGACGCACCAAGTGCAGGAAGACCAACACAGGTACCAAATGAAGATCTTCATACAGCAATTGAAGCGAAAAGTGGCCAGAGATATGAGGAAATGGGACTGCAATTCAGTGTGAGTGTAGAAACCATTTGGCAGCACCTCCATCAACTTGGGAAGCACTACAAGTTGGGTTGATGTGTCCCACATGATTTAACTCCGAGCCAGAAGGCAAAGCGAGCAGACACCTGTGTTTCTTTGCTGTCTCGTCTGAGGAGTGAGCCATTTCTGAACAGGGTGTTGACATGTGATGAGAAGTGGGTTCTGTACGAAGCTCCACGGCGCCGACATCATTGCTTAGTATCCCATGAACCGTTCCAAAACAGACGAAACCAGCACTGCACCAGAAGAAGGTCCTCCTGTGTGTTTGGTGGACTGCTCGCGGCATCGTGTATCGGGAACTGCTACCAGAAGGTCAGAGCATCAACGCAACTGTGTACTGTCAGCAGTTCAGCCGTGTTCAAGAAAAACTTAAAACTCTGGAGGTTATACTGAATCGCAAAGGGGTCCTCCTGTTACAGGACAACGCTAAGCCCCACGTGGCCAGGATGACCCGGGACACCATTCTACGCTTTGGATGCGAAACACTATTGCATCCGCCATACTTCCCGGACATTGCACCTTCCGATTTTCACCTGTTCCAATTCTTAGAAAATAACCTTGGAGGACGCCAGTTCAGATCCGTAGTAGAGGTGCAAAATGCACTTGATACCTTCTTCGCTTCACGGCCCACCAAGTTCTACCGCGATGGACTCCATGGCCTTCCAGAACGTTGGCAGAAGGTCGTCGATGCTGATGGGGGCAATTTTTGATCTTCCAGGTACGTCTTAGGAGATATATCGATGTTCGAATGTGGTGGGTGAAAAGCGACAGAACTTTCTTGATTACCTTATATATATATATATATATATATATATATATATATATATA
>JAGDQP010003550.1:12612-92931 GCA_022664845.1 Lepisma saccharinum
CTTTCTGACAGCTTTTTCAAGTCTTAGCAGGGATGCTGTTTTCGGTAAAGGTTCAGGTAACTATCTTCCCCAATCCTTTCCTAGAAACGTGTTGCTGAGAGATGCCATCCCTCAGACATGTAACTTGTTTAAAAGCCCTTAGATTGTAGTAAATATTCAGGTTCCTTAAGGAAAGAGAATTTGTAGAAATAATAATTACAGAAATATACCGTGACTCGTACAGTTCGTGTCTTTTTGAAAGTGTTATAATTTTATGTCAAACCAAAACCAAATTTGTCGAGCACGTTAGTTCATCACTGATTTTTCAATACGATGTTTGTTAGCTTTCAGAATTACATTGATCAACTTAAATATTTAAATGAATATCACATCACACAATAGATCTTGTCTCGAAAACACGATTGATCATTTTGCCACACTCAAACAACAAAGAGGACACAGAGAGAGAGAGAGAGAGAGAGAGAAGGTAGTGGGGAGGAAAGTTGGCAACATGTAAGCGCCTGTCCATTCTCTCCGCCAGCCAAGCCAAGCCGTTTCCACCCGGGTCAATTTTTTAATAAAAAAAAACTTTAGAATCATCTAGCCACTCAAGATCTTACAACACAAAATCGTGTTAAAATTCGATTTCAAGATTCTACCCAATCACTTCCTTTCTCGTACAAATTCGACTACAGGTGGATAATTTAGTTGCAATAGAGATAGGTAATTACACATTAATAGGCATACACATTAATAAGTATGTGCATTAGAAAGTCTTAAGGTTTGCAATATTTGCCTGCGTGTATCAACTGCGGTGCGTGTGTCACGTGGCCGAAGTAGTTGATGGAATAAAAGGTTTCCGTTTGAACGAGTTACTTTCGTAGTACTTGGGGGTTTGAAATGTTATGCAGTGCTTCGTTCTGTTCAAGAAGCGACAGGAAAAAACTGAACATAAAATGTCGTTTAATTCGAGAACTTTGATGTATGTGCTCAAACTGGACGTCGTGAAAGCAGCACAAGACATTTGTATTGCGAAACGTGAAAGTGCAGTTGACCACAGTACAGCAACCGGATGGTTCAAGATATTTCTATCTGGTTGCAAGAACTTCGACGATCAGCTAAGGTTAGGTAGGCAGAAAACTGTGAATTCTGAGGCAGTGCGTCAAATCATAGAGCATTCGGAGAGTAACAGACGAGATTGGTACCTTACAGTTCGGCGTGGTTCGCCACCTTCACGACCACGGTAAAAGCGCTTGGAGTTGCTGGATTGTGCCTGCCAGAGGATGTTTGCCAGAAACTCATAGAAAGCCCACGTGTTCTGCGTTTCATCAAACGAATAATTAAATGTAATGAAAAGTCATATTTTTCCGCTGTAGTTAAACATAAGCTGTAGTTAAACAAGGCTCAGCTTTCGTAAGCTTTCGCCAAGCAAGAGCATTTCAATCACATGGTGCTGCTTTTGGTCTAGTGGAGTTAAGGGGATAAATCACCACTAATTCGTTCCAAATGGTCGAACCATCAATGCCAACTTATACTCCGAACAGTTGGAGTTGATGTAAACCATTGTGTAGCAGAAACACCCAGCATTTGTCAACAGAAAGCAAGTGCTTCTGCAGAAATACAGCGCAAAACAGCAGTCCCAGAATAATCTACAACTCGAGGGAATCGTCCGAACCTCGGCCCATCGGATTATTACCTGTTTCGACCAATGGCACAATTAATGTGATAGCGACAATTCAACAGCCAAGAAGAAGTGGAATATACCGTGCATGAGTTTTTCACCTCGTAGGACAAGAACTTGTATCGGCGTAGAATACCAGGAAGATGACTTTAAATTGAATCCTCCAATGTTAAAAGGAACTAAGTCAAAATAACCCCTTTTTCGCTTTTCTCTTTGAATCTATGCAAGAGACCATGTTCCATCGACCTATGTTAAAGGAACTAAGAATGACCTTTCGATCATAATAATTCTATACAATAATATTTATAGTGCGTGTTTAAACATACTAAAGTCATTGACTCTAGTGTGTTTTAACTCACACTATAAATCTTATTGTGTAGAATTATTATAATCGAAAGGTCATTCTTAGTTCCTTTAACAGGCAACTTTGGCTCAGCCTGGATGGATGATGTTGAGATGGATTGGTGAAATGAAGAAACAGGGAGGAAAAGGAGAGTATGACCCTTCTCCTCCCATTTTAGTGTTTGACCCGACTTTGAATTTATTTTTTGTGAAAACTTGTTTGGGACAATAATTAGTAGCCAAATTAAACCGAATTATTCAATTTCTGGACAACGAAAATAGTTTGAATATTGCAGTTTCTTTAATAGCCGATGATGATATTCTAACCCTAGTAATCCAAGTACTTCTTTTCTAAGTTACAAACTTACTACTCATGAATTCAATACAAGAGTACGGGGAAAGATTCAAAATAAGCAACAGAACTTATTCCGATCATCGTCCATTACTTAATTAAAATAGAAAACTCTATTTAACCATGAAAAATTTGACAATGAACTAACTTTCTTCACGTATGATTGCCAGGTTATTCGCATGTTTGTCCATTTGCAAATATCTCACATGATTTTCAATGAAGTTTATACACCATGAAGTTGACAGAATGAGATTTTACACACACCGGAAATGAATAGTAAATGGTAATTTGCATATGAAATGAGGAGTAAATTGTAAAATATATTATAAATAAACCATATTTGTAGAGTACCGGAAATGACCAGTAAATGGTAAAATACATTATAACTTGGATTTATGGTATATCGAACCTTTGGGTCCATCATAGTACGAGAAAAACTCGTAAATGGTAAAATGTCATCGATTCTCGTGCACCAGTAACCGAATATACATACTCCTGAGGTTATTTTACATAAGGCTAGCTAAGCTTCCTCATTTTTTCTACAAATGAATCTTAAGAAGTGTGGTTGTCTAATGACCTTTAAGTTATTTCAGGGTTGAAAAAATCACAATTTGTTTTTTAAAAGATCATTTCTGTTGATTTTTCATTTAAATCGACTTTTTCTTTAAATCAAAAGTTTTGATTTAAATAAATTGCGTCACTGAAAAAGCTACTAAGTTAGATTTCCCTTTTCAAATACATTAACCAGAAAACCTAAAGTAAAATTCATGAATATGTGGTGTTCGCTGTGGAAGATAGCCATGAAAAATACGCAGTTACAACAACTTGTGATAATTTTGGAAGGGAAGGAAGATATAGTGTTACTTACTTATGGTATAAAGTTAACATGTAGAAAACTTCGACGGTACTACCGTCGGTATACGATGAATTGTTTCAGAGGGGTATATACTCTGTACATCATACACATAGGTAAACTATACTTCCATTGAGTATAAATTGATTTTCAGCAATTTGTGAAGAAATAAAATAAATGGATACAAACACACAAAGTAGGTAATGTTACAAAAGAACGGTTTTTGTTTTGTAAACAAAAAGTGGATTTTCTGTTTTCTGTGTGTTCGTTTTCGTACTATAAAAATAAACAAATTTTTAACACAAATTGTAAACATTATATGACTTGGGTTCCAACGTTCTCTTCTAAACTTTCGCCGATTCAAATGAACCAATCAAATATTTCATTAAAATTCTAGGTCGATGGTTTTGGTTTTGGTTTTCATCATAAGAGGAAATCATCACGTAAGGACTAACGGGTAAATTTCGAGCTTATATATTATTGAAATCACAGTTAATGATTAAAAAATACTGCACCTTACTTCTACTTTTTAAATATGAAAATCTATTGTTGGTTTAAACAATGATTTTCTTTTTTAAAAATCATCTGATTTAAATCGCGATTATAATTATGATTTAGATCACTGCGATTTAATTCAATCTACCTTAAGTTATTTGTAAAGACTCCATATTTTATTTTCAAAAATATAATGTGCTCAGCAGAGTATTACTTTAATATACAAATATGAGACCTGTCACCAACTTCAAACTGTATGTAGCAAGGAGCAAGGAGAGCTTAGGAGTATCACGGGTCACGATATATTATTTTATCTCTCCTATTTACGAGTACAAATGTAAAAGTTTTTAGAGGAGGTTAAGAAGAATTTTAAGAATCTGGCCCGCTACTGGATACACGCATAATTCAATGTATTTACACTATCAGTAGTTTTCCTTATCTGCGGGTTATTGTTTCAATATCCTCCACGTAAAATCTGTACGTCTTCCAAAATTATCTTTTACTTTCATCTTGTTCAATAAAGGAAGATAATCTTTGAATAGTTGTAATGATCCAATCTTACAAAATTTCGGATATGTATTGGTCTGGTAAAAAATAAAGGAAATGATCACAACAAGGAATTAAAATATAAAATTAATGTAGCGTTATCATTACAATTAGTACCGAACAATGAAAAGTGTAAGGTATGAGGTGAATAAGTAGAAAATTAATACTAGTATATACTTTTATGCAACTCATGTGTATTTATTTACTTATTTCTGAATAGTTAATTTTATCTTTTACTGAATTTGTAACTTACTATTTCTGTACGAAATAATTTATATATCATCCTCTCTACAACCTTTATTTATTTTATTGAGTGTTCTTAGTTTTCCAGATTACAAAAGTGTCCGTAATTTTAACTTCTTGGTTTGTCTACGTTACACTATGCTAACTTTACCTTAAAATCTTTTGTGGTATTATGGTCGTTACTGAAGTCATTTCCAATGTTTCTATTATGAATTGTACTTTGTTTCTCTTCACTTGTTTTATTTCCATTGTTGACCTCATTGATATCTGTTTTACCTTTTCGCAAGTCCCGAGAATTACTGTCTAAGTTTACTTCCAAGTCGTCCGCATCAAAATTTTCTACTCCAAAAAGGTTATCAAAGTCTGTGTCAAGATCATCTCCAGATCCCTTCATAATTTCAGTAGGTCCTACAAGACCAAGTTTCAATCCTCCACTAAGATCGCCTAAACCTCCACTGAGGCCTCCTCCAGATAAGCCTCCACTAAGACCTCCTCCAGATAAGCCTCCACTAAGACCTCCTCCAGATAAGCCTCCACTAAGACCTCCTCCAGATAAGTCACCACTAAGACCTCCAGATAATCCGCTACCAAAACCTAAGCTTCCTGATCCTCCATAACTTCCACCAAGACCTCCTAAGGAACCACCTAAACTTCCGCTTCCTGACCCCCCTCCAAGTCCTAATGATCCACCAAGACCTCCTAAGAAGTCGCCAAAAGCGCCGCTACCTCCAGAGCCTCCACCACTTAAACTGCCTCCGAAGCTTCCTCCTCCTCCTGAACTACCTCCTAAGAAGTCACCAAAAGCGCCGCCACCTCCCGAACTGCCTCCACTTAAACCGCCTCCGAAGCTTCCTCCTCCAGAACTGCCTCCACTTAAACTGCCTCCGAAGCTTCCTCCTCCTGAACTACCTCCTCGTGAAGTAGTCTGTCTGCGAGTTTCGGGCATTCTCACCACTGTGACTCTTCTTCCGCACTTACGTCTACGGCGACGAGTTGTGGGTATATACGTTGAACCGACAGGGAAAATGTTTGTGCCGTATAATGGTGATGATACACTCCATGTTGTTTGACGCCTAACCTGTAAAGGGAAAATAGACTAACGGTGAGACTGTTAGGGAAAATCATAAGTATCTTATTAAATGCTGATAATATTATATGATCATACGTATACTTAGAACTACGTAGATCAATTTTAATATAAACGCAATTGACATTACATTGAAACACTAACAGCGATTTCCTCTGACTTTGCCTCAGTTGAGAGCAATACCTACCCGCGTGCCATTACATCTGTGCATCAACTTGATGTATCAGCAATCTGAAATATGCTGCTTAACCTGTGGACTACAGAAAAGTAAACAATGATTTGGCTGTTACCAATTACATATACGATTCCTTTTTCTCTTTGTACAATGAATTTAGAATTAACATTACACTAATCCAAAATATTTAAGTAGTACAATTGGTTATGAAAGCGATAATTGTTCGGGATCGATAACTTTGGCACAAAACAACAAATAAATCGTTTTGAATCTATTGAATTCTGAAACTCTGTAACACTCAAACCGTATCTAATCGACATTAGACGGAAATTATTAATACCGATTTCAATACAAATATACTCCGACATATTTAGCCGGAATGTGTGGGTAAGTGAATATTAGAGCCAATATTTATATCTCAGGTTTGAAAACAGAATTAATGTTTTATTGTTTGATTGAAATTATTGGAATCAATTTTATAAAATCAGTTTATAGTTGAAGCTTATTACAACAGTTTATATTGATGTAACACTGAAATTACTCCGATTATTGAATAACCTTTCGAAGTTTAACTTTATTTTAACTCGCGATTTACTTGGGAAATCTTATATACTCAGACCTGTTTGGATTTCTCCTCACTACACAATGGATTGGGGTTATATTGCTGAACCGTGTCCAGAATGCAGCATCAATATACTCCAAGCTGGATGGAGAAGCGTAATTGTGTGGGAAGAATATTTTCCTGGTACTCATTCTCAAAAAACTTTTCGTATGTCTTTATTTGACAGTTTTTGATAAATAATATTTTTCTCCTTGAATTCTGACAAAATAAGATAGATAAAATGAATTGTATAGGCGGTAACAGCACTATGGCTTACGCCCGTCCCGATTGAATTCTGGCGTTCGCTTGGTTGTTATACAGGCTGCGGCAGCGTTCATAGTAGGATATTAAAAACACACCATAAGGCAGTAACTGTAATTTATTGATTACCTCTTATGTCAATTAATAGTTAAAGGTATACCATTTACTAATGTGTAAGTCATTGTCCATTGCGTGGATTTCTTTTTGAATATGACGCCTGTCAAATGATGCCCCCCTCTGCACAACATATTCATCTAGGCGGCGTTGGAAGCTTGCCATAACTCGGCGTAACGTATTCCCTGGGACATTGAGGACGGCAGTTCTGATGCGATCCTTCAATTCAGGAATGGTGGCACAACGTGTTCGGAAAACTTCTTGCTTCAGGTGGCCCCAAAGGAAAAAGTCTGCACATGAAAGATCAGGTGAGCGAGGCGGCCAGGAAATGTCACAAAAACGGGAAATTATTCTACCTGGAAATGTCTATCGCAAGAAATCCATGCAAATTCTGGCTGTATGCGAGGTCGCTCCGTCTTGTTGAAACCATAATTGTTCCACATCCACATCGACCATACCTAATTGGGGAAGAACGAAGTCTTGCAGCATCTTTAGGTAGCGTTCACTGGTGACAGTTACAGCCACACCGCGGTCATCCTCAAAGAAGTAAGGGCCAATAATCCCAAAGGAAGCAACTCCACACCACACTGTGACACGAGAACTGTGCAAGGGCTTGATGTGCAGTTCATGCGGGTTTCCATCACTCCAATAACGCATATTCTGTTTATTCACTGAACCCCATAACTCGAAATGCGCTTCATCTGACATCAGGATGGTGTGCAACATTTGTGGATTTTCGCGAAGGAGATCACGCATGGTTAAGCAGAATGTTTCTCGTGCAACGAAATCGCGAGGCCTAATTTCCTGAACAATCTGCAGCTTATATGGGTGAAAATGGAGATCTTCGTGCAATATTCTCCTGAATGAGCGATCGGACATTTGCAAAGTTTGCGAATGACGACAAGCAGATCTTTTTGGGCTACGCAATATTGCAGCACGAACATTTTCCACGGCTTATGGTGTCCGCACAGTTCTTTCACTTCTTCCCGGTTTGCCATTGCAAACAGAACCTGTTGTTCGAAATGCACTTACCCACCTCACAATGGTCCGTCCATCTGGAACTTTCCCATGACGTCCCAAGTTGAAATGTTGCCGAAATAGACGCTGGGCAGCAATAACAGAGTCGTTATTCTTGAAATAACTTTCAACAGCAAAGGTACGATGCTGTGCACTCCACCGATCCATTTCACTGTCACACTCGAAATGGCAGCTCATTAGTACACGAATGCGGCACGAGCTGGCGCGCATTGATGCAGTACGTAATTGTACTACGCAAGTCAAATTACGCTATGAACGCTGCCGCTACTTGTAAAAGTAGGTAAAAAAAATATTTCCTGAAATTTTGTCAAAAATATTAATAAATAACGAAACTAGAAAGAAACAATTAAATATTGAGAAATTGGCACCATAGGGAAATTCGCAGGGCAATTTAGAGGAAAAGAAGGGAAATTGTTTTCGCTTGCCGAAACAGCAGACATCTTTAGTACTATCTGAGACTGAAAATAGGGGAATGTGCATTCAAATGAAGCATTACGCAAACAAAGATTACAGACATAATACCTGCGCTGTATAATCATATGACAGAAACTATTATATTCCCCGAAATGGAGCTAGAAGACATGAAATCTTTGATGACTGTCAATCAACGGTCCATCAATGAATGCTTATCAAGATGTTATACCACAACGGACTCGTGGCGTGTGGTTAGGCTTTGGACTTGTGGAATGAAGGATCTTCAGTTCCAATCTCCACCCATTCCTAAATGTTTTTACGATTTTCTAATATAGAACGGGCTTATTTGTTTTCGTAGTTTGCGAATGCCCTTTTTCTTTTTTGTATTCTCTCATTGCTGATAGAATTGTATTTTTTACATTGCGAGAAGACACTCAGAAAAGCGTAAGTGTTGTGTATTAAATTCGAAATCAGTAAATATGTGCTCTAACTGTATTCTCATGTAAGTTTTAGCAACAAGTCCTATGAATGCATGTGCTCGAAAGCAGTTACACCTCTAATATGTAAACCCAACCCATATTTAAAATTAGTCACGCACATTAATTACTCTTCGAATTCCCAATACGTATCAGAACAATATATGTATAAATGTTACTTTCATCTTATTTATAATATCATTGTCTAACCCTTGATTTAGTTTTCGAAAGGTAACAGTGTAAAATGCCTACACGTTTCTAGATTATTCTATTATTATTTTAGTAGTCGTGAGTTTTCATAGATAGTGATATAGAAGATGAAATTGAAAAGTAAGCTATTGTTCTTATAACTAGTTAATTCCCCAAACTTCTGACAATTTCCAGTTGGCAGAATGCAAAACGTCTAATTTAGAAATAAACTATATTTTACGTAAGGATATGTATGTTTACATTATAAATATAATTAGTGTAATTTCTATATTCCACTTCAGCAAATGTTTTTCGTCGTCATAATTCTGGGTGGCTGAAGTGGAAGGGAGTCTTTTTACGATTTTTTTTAATAAAAATCAGAATGAGTTGTTGTAAAATATGAATAAAAATGAAGGAAACGCTTAACTGAAGAACATCAGAAGAAGGTTATTGTATTTCTGTGATGTAAGCGATCAACATGGCGGCAGCAAATACTTGACCAGCATTAGACTTGTTGTTTCGATAAGAAAGACCTTTCACATTTCTGTGTGTGTGGGCAAATCACAGCGAAACTGAAAACCGAGACTTTCCAATAAGGTAAAAGAAACTACTCGGTGTTTCTCAACGATTGTCTGCCGATAACTGCAAATACTGACATTTATCTTAAACACTATGGGATATATCAATTAACTTTTTCAAATTTGTAAATAGTGATCACTAATTTGAGTTGCTTTGGTTTTAAATGTAATTAGATTAATTAAAAGTATGATTGCAGCACTAACCTAATAAGATGGTTGGTAGGTATTTTTCCAAAAAATATAGTTGTTCATCTCAGTTACTACGAGAAATGAAGGAAAATTCGTGTAATCACCGAAAAAGTCCACTTCTGCCTGTTCCACAAAAACCGAAAGTTCTGGGTGCAGATGCACAACACGAAAGCGTAATTATAATTAATTTAAGATTACTTGTAAAATGTCTGAACTTTAATCCAATAGGACTTCTCTGAAAATAGGTGGAGTCCAATAGTCTATTCGTGCTTAGAATGCACTACTCTCCAAGCAAAGTTCTTTGTTACTTGCCATTCAGTAGACATAGCTAACATCGCTTCAGTAGCTCATTTGAACACCTGACAAAATCCATGCCGAGGCGAACCGCACAGTCATCAAGGGTAAAGGAGGACCTTAATCTCACTGCGTGAATGTATCAATTCATTTGGCACTTCAATGTATAGTTTTTCTTTTAAGAAATTTAAATATTCACTTTCAGGACGTGCAATATTTCTTTTTACAGATTCGTAATATGCACTTTAGTTTGTAAAGAAATCTAATTTTAAACGAAATATTTCGATAACATTGTAGAGTTTTGATGGTGAAAAACGCATGGGAGTAAAATATGAGCTTTTAGAACTTAAAAATAAACCAAGAGTAGGAGGATACAATAAAGTTGAGATAGTGAAGGCTACTTTAGCGTTTTCAATAACTTGAATTCAATCAATCTGGACTTCAGAAATATATCGACGCCTAACAAACGTGATTTAATGGTAGTCGGTAATGCCTGTAAACATTTGTTATTAAATAAATTCGTTTAGGACTGCCGCCGTCTTGGCTTTCGATATGGCACTATTCTAGATTTTTGAAATCAACTCTTCTTGCTATCCCTCAATCGATATGGAATCATGAAATAAGAAAAATCTACAAAAATAGGCGTTTTGGTGCTGTAGCTATCTTGAATTTCAGAATACAAGTCATCATCTTATTTTACATATGTAAAATGTTTTCGAATTCAGAATCGTATTCATAACGTTTTAGAGTGTAGAGATCTTAACTTGAAGGGAAATGTTATGCTATATCATCATACGCCCCTTTTAGTTTGCCTGATATTGAATTTTGGACTTTCCCTCTCAAATTCAAGCTGAATTTCCTTCGGAAAATACAAATGAAGGGTAAGAGGGGGAAACAAGGAATGTCCATTTTCGGGCTTTTTCGGGTTCTGTTCTTTCTCTGTTGGTGAAACGTCCTACTATTGACGGGAATATTCCTTTTGTGCTGAAACGTAGAACTGTCCATACAAAATGCGGCCAAAGGATTGGCAAACCATTATGTCTTACGGGATTTTCAACATTAAAACATGTTTTTACTCGGAAAAGCATTTTTGTGACATTCCTTGTTTGAGAAATATCCATACCCTCAATCTCAGTAGAAGCTGAGTGGAAATTCACGCTCACTGAGAATACCATGTTATTCCTTGGTTAATTCTAAAGAAGATTATTCTCTGCAAAATGTTCTTAGGATACTCACACCCAACATCTGGATGTTTTGGTGTCAGTTAATTAAAGGGAAAATTTTATTGGTTCGTAACAATGTAAAGCGTATAATAGCTAATGGTCTAACAGCGAAACTTCTCCGACTATGTGACAGGGAGACTATAGGTTGCCTCCTACAACGTTACTTCAGACCTTACTTCAGCATCGGATGGTAAGACAATGGTTTTTGTAGTCTACAAATTGCTTAATATGTAATTTTAAATCAACTGAGACCCACGTTTGAGATTTTGTAGGACAGTAGTCTATAGACCCATCTATTGTAACACTGCCGGGAGCTTCGCCTCCGACCAATCAAACATTAAACCTATACATTTGACAGGGCAGTCACATTAACTATAGTTCGTCTTAATTACTCGAAAACTACGTATCTTAGGAAAATTTTGGAAAGAGAGTTAATGCCTCAGAATTTAAAGGGAATAACATGATAAGTCTCCATGGGAGAGAATTTTTATTCATTTTATATAACATGCTTGTATACTCCACCATAAAATTATATACTTCGCTGTGAAACATACAAAACCAAGTGATAAATATTAAATAAGTGAGACGAGGCCTAGTCGAAGAACTATGCCCATATGCTACCGCCAGGCTTCGATCGTCCACTTTGAATGATCTATATCGTTGCAAATATTTCGCTTAAACCTTTCGAATTACACTTCAACTACCGTCGAAACTCTAATAGTTGCTGAGTTATAAGTTGTCAACAAACGGATCGAGATGATCTATGCAGCATAGAACTCATCTTGCCAAGGCTTTTCGAACCACACCTCATCTACCATCGTAGCCCTAGTAGTTCCTGAGTTGAAAGTTGTCAAGAGACTGACTGACAGACGTCTTAAAATCGTTGATATGAGGCTGCTACTGAAGCCTAAAAAGAATAAACATGAATAAAGATGATATCCATAAAGAAAAGAGATGCATAGACAAGGATTAACCATCTTGAATTTTCGCATATCAGCCAAGTTGTCTACAGTATTGGTTAACAAATGTATCGGGAGAATTAGTCCGTGTGTATAAAAAAATTGAAGACCTGAATTGAATAACATCCCAAGTCCACCGGAGTATATTTCTCAGGAGGAACGAAAAACAGTGCAAGGTCTTCGTGTGATATACTATTCAGCGGAAATTATTTTGTATTCAAAAAGGGTTCCTGTGGTGGGATTAGGATGTAACATTTATGCAAGTGGATAGCCCTTGGAATATAGATACCGACAAACAGAAAACATTCAAATACCAAAAAGGGGGACTAGCGATGTTTTTCAATTTAGGTCTTCAATTGAGCACCTCCATTGTCTGGAGGAAAAGCCTGGGAAAATCTAAGTCAGGAAAGTCGGCCGTTGAGATTGAACCCAGAACTTCCCGAATGTTACAGCAACGCTCTACCACTGAGCTACGGCGGTTCAGTCAATTTTCTAAAGATTGCAGATGAAAGAATTTACGTCAGTAATCGTAATCTTTTGAGAATAAGGCAATGTGTATTTATAACATATCCTGAAAAGGCAATAATAATAATAATACTCTCTATAAATGAAAACAGAACTCCGGACTGATTGATATTTTAACACCCAGGCCAAATGGTTTAAGCTAAAAACTTGAAATATAAGTATAACCTGGCTTCAACTGACCTATTTCACTTATGTTCGTAAAGGGAGCAAAATAAGAGCATTTTTGGAAAGTAGAAATATAAAAGTAATTTCTTATATTAAGAGAAAGAAAGAAAAATTGCTGGCCTGAGCTGGGATCCAACCATATATCCTTAGAAATCTGACCGGTGCTTTATCCACTAGACAATACAGACCAATACGCGAACACGGCTTCCGAATTAAGTGAAGTGGCGGGCAACAGTTAGTAATAATAATATAAATTTGATATTTCTAGAGGAACCTTTGTTTTTGACAAATATGAAAAAAGTTTCGCTTTTCGTCTTTTACTACAAACACAATACAAGTACATTTATACTCAGCATTGAACGGAAGACGATCATCAACATCTCTATGTTTCGACATTTCATTTCATAATTGTAAATTAGAAAATACAAAATGGATACAAAAAACAAAATCAGCGCCACTCCAGCTAAGCTGGGATGCTCCTTTCTATATTATAGACCTGCCGGCAGAATTATTCTACAACGGAATGCCGATACTTTACACATGAATTCCAGATTAAAACGGTCGAAAAGTGACCGGAGACCCAACTGTTTCCCGACCAACAGGAAGTGGGTGGGCCTTGTTTATTTCCGAACTGTCAAGAATAGACGGGATTCTGCTATTTTCTGGACCGTCAGCAAATGGACGAGGGGAGTCGCCCTTTCCCGACCTAAAGCAATGGACGAGGGGCTTTCCTTCTATTAAGTGCTGGAGAATGGTTCTGTTTCCGTCTTTATGCCGGCAAGTCAGAGGCCGATGGCGACCAAGAAACGGTTCGACGACAAACGCCACTTGTGACTGCACGCCGACCTTACCCCGACTATTTCCCAACTACTAGTTTGAGTTCTGCCTATCCCCGACGCCAGCCCGACTAAAATCGACCATTTGCCGTCATGGTCGACAATTGGCTTGTTGGGTAGTATTAATAGTAGTAGTAGTCTGCCTCAGCCTTATATGTCTAAAGGTCATAAATAAAAAATTAATTCGATTCAATAGTAGTAGGAGGAGTTCGGAGCCCCCGGAAAGTCCTGTTACGATAAAGGAGGCACAGTCTCCGTAAACTCCCAAAGTTAGGGCGCAACCCGCCACGGAAAAGTGAGTATTAGTGACATTCCCGATGACTGTAGCGAACATATTTTATTCGTCCCACAACAACGGGTGGGCAAAGCAGCTTGTAACTGATAAAGTGTAATTTGGTATTTTAATGAAATCTCATGTGCACAAGCCGGCCGGGTGGCCGAGCGGTCTGCGGCGGTAGGCCATCGGCTCGAAGGTCCCGGGTTCGAGTCCCGGCAGAGGCATGGGTGTGGATTTGAACAGCTAAAGGCGAATCGTGATGGGCCGAAGTCTAAAGTTACTAGACTGGCCCCCTTAAAAATAAAGTTTACCAACATTTATCTCATCTGCACCAGGTTCATCTATGCCTTGTAAATTACTGAATTAGGGTAACATAAAACGAAAAATACACGTAAAAGTATAAAATAAGCACATTCAAAACTAAAACATGAGAACTAAATAATAACACAAAAAACAAGTAACAAAAAAGAATGTTTAAGTGCGTTTCCAGGAGTTCGAACCTCAGTCGTAATATCAATCTAGTATGGGATAGGCAGAACTCAAACTAGTAGTTGGGAAATAGTTGGGGGAAGGTCGGCGTGCAGTCACAAGTGGCGTTTGTCGTCGAACCGTTTCTGACTGTTGAAGGGTCTCATAGCTCTGATACTTTTGCTCTGGGCGTCAACGCGAAACATTACGTCACGGATTATCAGGTTGTGTTGTTAGCAAGGCAGCGAGTGAATCAAATGTGGCAAACGTTTCCTTACTCAAGTCTAGCCAAACCTTATCGAATGAGCCTTTTTCTGTGACTCAAGACTGTATGAATCATGTTCCCAATTTTAAATTCTGTACTCCAAAACCTACTAAAGATAGTATCTATAATTTGCCGAAACTGAAGAGAAATTATGGATGAAGGTCATTTGTAAAATTTCGTGATGTTAATTGGTGAAATGTTTGTTTAACATCAACAAAATAATATTAAATATCCATCAACGCCAAAGTATTTTATACAGTTGTAAAGAAATTATATCATGTGTAACGTCTTTATCGAGGATCCGGGTATGATACTGAACCAAATATTAATTAGTATTACAAGAAAATTAAAATTTCAAGCTTAATTGAAGGTATTCCATTCATTTTTTTAAAAAATCTTGTTCCCAAACAAAGATGATAACAGACTGAGTCGGGGGTCATAACAACTAAGCTGAGGGCGTGTGCGAGAGGTTTAAATAATAGCAAAGGCGCTGGACTTCACGGGAAATGTCCGAGCTGCCGGCATGGTACCTAGTAGTTAGGCGCTGTACACCTTCTTTAACGGTCTCGGCTATGGATGAGTAAAGACTGATGACCATTTAATAAAGACATTCATTGTAAGTCTTCGCTAGTGAATCTAAATAATACAAGTTTACACATTTAAAAATTGAACGTAAATATGAGCTGCGTATATGTCTTGTCGGTGTCGGAGTTGTGAATCATGAAGCAATACTGTTTACACAAAGTGTGATTATCAAATACATTAATTTAAGTTGAGTTAAGCTAGGCTCCAAATACCAAATTATATCGAACTGATAACATAAACAATTTAGAGAGAGCAACGTACCTTCAAAATTTAAGATGTCTTTGAGCTGATGGTAAGATGTGTTGGATGCATTTCGAGTTATGAACTGTCACTTTCACTGATAATGGTTTAATCGTGCTTATACCCAATATAAGGAATATCTAAATAAGTCCAGATCGAAGAAAGTTTGTAGATAGACGTTCGATGATTCTGAGCTGAAGTTGTAGCGTCTTTAGATGGCTGTATGCAAGTGCCTCAAGAAGAGAGATTTCAGTAACATTTGTAATTGTTTGTTTTCGAATCGAAGGAAGCACTGATCGGTTTTACGTGGGAAGGTTACACTGTTCAAGGTGAAATTTCAAGGAAGGTTCTTATGTTACATTCGTTCAAGGTGAAATCCTGGATCATTCCTTGGAAAAGTTATATTACCGGTGTTCACATCACACATTGTTTCTGGGATGTCACGTGGTTCTTATAACGTTTCAGAAGTTCTTGTGAACCAAGGTCAAATCGAAGTTTCACAAAGGTAGTTCGTATTATAGATTTGTATATGAGAACAGAAATGGTATCACAATCACATCCTTGTACGTTGCTGTGTAATTACGTAATAATAAATAGTTACCTTGGAGCTTGAGACAATTGTAGCGATTGATCATGATTCATAAACGTCGAGATAAGTCTTAGAATTAATACAATATAAACCATAAGCTGTACAAATTGAATACACTGTTGTTCAAAAATATAAGAAAAATAATGACATTAATAAAATGAATATGCGGTCATACAAGAAAGAAGTCCATCCTTTAAAATACACTTGAAGTGCAATAAAAGGATTATTTCAAGTAATTTAGGAGAATTAATATTGTAATAGAGGGGATCCGCTTCAGGCTTAAGCAGCAAGTGTTGTGAATCCTTACTGAACCACTCTGTCCGTCTCTTGACAACTTTGAACTCAGAAACTACTAAAACAACATACGGCATGATGCCACGCCTACGTTATACTGTCTCTTGCCAAGCAAGCAATTGTTGCGAGCTATTTGAGAAAAATGTAACGTGAACAATTGGCGACTTCTTTGTAGCAATAAAAGGAACATCTGCTGTCCCGTTAATAATTTGCCGGGACCATCGTACTTTCATCAGTGTTTATTAGCACAGTATTGAATGACAGTCTTCACTTCGAAATGTCAAACCAATCTTGTGTCTTTCTTCTCGCCTTCTCGGGGATATAATAAGTTATACTACATGATTATGTAATGCATATGTTGTATTTGTAACATTTGTAACGTTTTATTTGAAAGAGCATTGTCTGTAAACTCAGTTGCTGGTAATACTAAAGATATACCCTGTTTCATAGAGCCAAGAGAAATATCCCTTCTTTCCTCTCAATTCCCTCATCAATTTTCCTATGTTGGCCAAATCTCTCAGTTTTAATTTTTTTTTTACCATTTCTTCATGTTTAGGTTTTTTTTATAATTTCATTATTTATTAATATTTTTGTGACAAAATTTCAGGAAATATTCGTTTTTACATACTTCACATGTATAACAATTAAGCGAACGCCAGAATTCAAGGAGAAAAATATTATTTGTCCAAAACTGTCAAATAATGACATGCGAATTTTTTTAGCATGAGTGTACCATTGTTATTCTACCATAATTTCTTGGTGGCGTCACCTACCAATACGCACTAGCCGAATACATGCATTCATTTGTCTCGGCTGTATACCTTGTAGTATTTCAGCATGACAATCTTCAGTGTCTGCGCGGTAAGGTGTCTCTTTCATAAATTTATGCCTCTAAATTGTCCACATTTGTGTGATCTAACTCACTGGCCTGCAATTGAGATGAGCACATCTGAGATATGTTGGAACATGTTATGTGAGTATCTAACTTATTGCGATGAACACATCATGATTGTACAACACAGTTAATCTATAAATTATATCAAACATCATGCAGAGACATTTCCAAGATATCTGTGGACCCTTGTATATCAGACAGGTGAATCCGCAACAGGCTTTCCTTTACCTTGTTCTGTGGGAGTTAAATAAGAAATGTGAAGAAACTTCGTAACTCTTCTCAAATTTTATATCGTGTGTCAGAATAGGACATGTGTAACACAATTGAGGCATTCACTGAGAGAGGGATCTAACCACGAAGTATACAAAGGAGTCAATAATATTTACTTGCTTTCGTCTAACGTTTATCTACAATCAAATGATTACTGCTTGTTGCTGGATCAACCATGGAGGCTTCGTGTTTCATCCTACAAGAAACAGTGGTCAGGCTGCAGACAGATGTTAGATGGATACAGGGAAATAGTAATGACGCCTTTATTGACTTTGTGATTTAGCTCTCTGTCTCACTGGAAAACCCTCAATTCATCTAACCACCCTAGTCTTCAACAATCCTCCTCATTCCACCGTTGATGATCACTTGACCATTCTTGATAGGTTTTTCTGTGCATGGTATCGACAATGAATTAAGGGCACTTTGACAGTTCTTGAAATACATTTGTTGCAGTTGATCTCCAACTGTTTGTGTAGAAACAAAGCGATACACAGTTATTTTGAAATAAAAGGTTATTACATTTGCAGATGCTGCTCGTTTAAGGCAATAAGGGTCAACTATCATTACCGTACCGCAAACTTCATTCGTCACTTAATAGTGGGTTACCATTGATTATTTTAACCCCACAGCAATTACAGTTTTCACAGACACACCAATGTGTTGTGCAACGATGGTTAATGAAAAACCCATTCTATAGCAAACCACAAATAGAGCCTCGTATTCTATAATTAGTATCATGATGAGCGCTCTTGTGAAAATGAGCACAACATTACACGTTCGTATAGGATCGTGGTCAGTCGCCAGATAACCTTGTGAACACGAGCAAGAGCATTTCACGAAGTTAGAATCAGCAGTCCATAGAACCTAAAAATCCTATACATTTTCGGATGGCAATTCTACGTGTTATAGTCAATAAATTCTTTCACTGATAGTACTGTGTCGCCATTCTATATCATACTCAGGATTACACGATACAAGAAATACCGCTACGTATCGAGTATTGAAGCTGGTAAAGCGTCATTTACTTAAGGTTTGTGAGGCAGTAAAGGCAGTTTGGGTGCGACAGTGCAAAGTGAATAGAGAGGACTTAATATCAATATGGGAAGTGCGTAAACATCAAATATCTCATTACCCCTAATTTCGAAATATTGTAGTTCTATATTCCTCAGACAAGAAAAACAATAAGAAATGTAACTCTGTTGCTGGGGAGACACATATTGACGTTTCAGTCATGCGTCAAACCGCTAAATTTCATTTCAGTTAACTGGTTGTATACAACAGATGCCCTTCGTCAACGTGCTCAGTAAGTCACGCAACAAAAGCGCCTTCTGTACAGCCATCAAGGCAAGAGGTTTATGGATGTAGCCTCACTTATCAATGCAAAGGAGGGAGAGACAGAAGAGAATAGTAAAATGGCAACCTTCTCTCTCCTTTCCCCACCTTATTATTTCATCAGCCCAAACTCATGCGAGACTTTTGGTTTAGTTCAACAAAGGAGACTACGCAGGCATTTGCGGCCGAAGCCATCATTTTCATTTCTTCTGAACACTTCGCAATATTTTTAGATGCCTCTACACGTGGTGGCGAAAGTGTATATCACGCCAAAGTTTGAGAAACAATTTGACATGATTAAATGCTAGTGCGCGATTAACTGTTACAGTAAGTTGTGTTTGTGGTGTACATACACTTTACGATATACATTATTAACATTTTAGTATTTACCCTTTCTATACTTCTTCGTCGTCGGCGGCCGAAAATATCTGAAACAAAAAGAAAACTAAATGTAGAAAAGTATTAGATTCTGTGTCTAATGTGAAACCTTATAGTGGACTATGAGCTCATGATATGATAGAATATGTATATTTGAGTCTAGACATTGTGAGATGTATTACGCTAAAGATAATCTCCACGTCGATGATACTTGTTAAAAATGCCATGTCAGTTTCATGTGAGGTTGGATGCAATCTCAGGATAGAGTCCAAGCACAGTATTGTGCAATGATGGTATTAGTCATGTTCAACTAGAAAACACTATGAATACGACAGACGTTAATCCAAACGACAAACGGGATCTAAAAATATCTAGCTCGATTGCTTGAATAAAGGAGGAGAAATTATAATATGGAATGTATATTTGGAACGCACAGTGCCATCCATAATTGGAACATAAGGTTTGAGAAATAATTTGACATTATTGAGTGCTGATACGCAATGAACTGCAAAAATAAATTGTGTTTGTGGTATAGATACGCTTTAAGATATACATACTTAATAAGAGGATATCTGAAAGTTAGATTATGTTAATTCTTTATGTTTATATCTTTATTAGGTTAAATGCTGATAAAGTTGACAATCCAGACATGTTCACATTTAGCAAGTACATTTTAATGTATTAATAACGGCAAACATAATTAATAGAATAATCATTTCAATATTTTCTATTCTGAATAGATAAATTTTGGATTTCAAACCATTCCCATTGGTTAAACTTCCGTGCTAAACACAAAATCGTTTCTATTTAAATGATAATCCCAAATAATCATGGTCGTTGGACGTAAGAAACCCAAGTGATTAAATACAGGGAAAGGAAGTGTTTCCCGTCAACGTAGACGTTAATAGATTTGTTCTTGTGTACACACACAATCTGTGGTCTGTATGCGTCATCACCAAGGATGTAACGCGAATTATGCTTAAATGGGAAATATTGTATCTTCTTTCCTACGGGATTTCGCAGATCTACAACTAGCAGAAAGTCGAAAATAGAAATCCTGTACTGTATTCCTTATTCGTTCCCCGAAAATTACGCTCACCGAAGTTGTGGCCCAGTGATAATACAGCATATAAACATGAACTAAAAATCGAATGCAAAAAACTTTTAGCTTAAAATTTGCAAACCTTGTTCCCCATAGTTTTTGCTTAAACTTACCTCCTAAGCCTGCAAGACCACTTCCACCAGAAATACCTCCACTAATGCCAGTGCTGGTTGTTGGTTCAACTACCACATAATCATCATCTTCATCACAGTCATCATATGGTTCTTCATAAGGCACAACAACAAAGTTTGGAGCTGGTGCTGGCTGAGGTGGTTGTTGATAGTAATAATGGTTGTGATACTCTTGTGGGGGTTGTGGTGGTGGGACTGGTTGTGGTGGTGGGGGTGGAGCTGGTTGTGGTGGTGGAGCTGGTGGTTGTACAGGATATTGGTAAACTGGTTGATATATGGGTTGAACTACTGGTTGAACTACTGGTTGAACTACTGGTTGAACTACTGGTTGAACTGCTGGCCTAGTATATGTGGGTTGGTAATATGTACGTTGCGTATTATAATTGTATGTCGGTCTAGTGTAAGTAGGTCGCCTGTATGTGTATGTCGGTCTACTGTAAGTAGGTTGTCTGTATGTGTACGTTTGCCTATTGTAAGAAGGTTGTCTGTAGGTGTATGTCTGTCTATTGTAAGTAGGTTGTCTGTAGGTGTATGCCTGTCTATTGTAAGTAGGTTGTGAGTAGGTGTACGCCTGTCTTCTGTAAGTAGGCTGTCTAGAATTGTACGCTTGTCTGTTGTAAGTTGGGCGATAATTAGTTGTATATCGTCGATTGGAATATCCTGTCGTCTGTCTCTTTACCTGTAAGAAAAGAACAAATTGATTTTAATACACTTCCCGGAATACAAGAAAAACATTAAGTAAAGTAATCACTTATCTGAATTTTAACAACTCTGCAACTGCTTCGATGAAAGATAGTGCCGGAGCAGTACAATGTTCGAAACAAAAAGGGCATTTCAAATATTTTCTTCGTTGTTTTAAGTGCTTGAGCTTTCAATACTTTTCTCTTTAAACGTAAGGGCTAGAAAATGTCCATTTATATATTGGGTCGAATATATTTGCGGAGCTTGTTTCCATAAGGCACCAAATCCATCTCAACAAATTGTTAAGTAATTGGAAAAAAACAGCATGCATAAAACTTGGCATTAACTTTAATTTGACACAATAAGAACATACTTTCAGTGTTCCTGGCCCCAGGAACCCTGTTTTCAGTGTTGTCAACCCGTGCCCAAAAATATATCTTCCGAACAGTAAGGTGTTCAGACATGCCCGAGGTGTAGTTCGAAACGTTTTGGCTAGACTAGCTCACAGTCACTGAAACCCTCTTGATTGGTGCACTAGTTCAGTGTTAGCAACCCATTTTTAAAAATTAATTATTCTAATTGTTTCCATTCAGCTAGACATAGATGAGCCAAACTTGACATGGGCGTTATTGGACACATTGGAAAATACTTAAGGGATCACTAAGCACTCGACTTTCCAGTATTCGCAACCTATTACCTATAAAATTATTATTTTTAATTGTTTCCGTTACTTTATACATATCAACACCAAATTTGGCATAAATTTTACTTGAAACAATAGCAATGTACGTTGGTCTTCAAGTTACCAGAAACCTCGTTGTTAGTGTTTCCAGACCCTGCCCAAAAATATACCTCATCAACCACGAAGTGTATATAGAGGTGTCGTTGGAAAAGTCTTGGTTAGACTATCATAGAGCCGCTGAGACAGTATCGATTGGTGCACTAGTTCAGTGTTGCCAACCCATTTTAAAAATAAACAATTATTCAAATTGCTTCCATGCAGTTTGGACCTAGCTGCGCCAAGCTTGGCATAAACAGCATTGAACACAACAGAAAAATATTGTGAGTTTTCCTTTACCTAAGCAATGCAGTTGTCAGTATTGTCAGCGTATTTTATAAATACTTGCGTTGCTAAAAGGCTATCAAGAGACAGGGGCATTCGCGATTCTTAATAGAATCGTAGCTCCCCCTTGCTTTTGTTTATTTCCTCAGAAATTTGTTAAGATAGTTTTGGTAAATATGGAAAGCAAGATCCACATTTATAATGTGGCAATCCCTTCTGACAATACAACTATGGTAATTCCTAGATTGGTTCTGTAAATAATAGAGGTAACGTTCTACTTCAATATTATCAGTTCCTGGACCTGTGGTGTAAGATTAGATTAATATAAATTTATAAAGTGCATGGATCAACATACGTGTATCTATTTCTCTAAGTATTACAGTTTGGAAGCACTAATGGCAGTATACAACTGGTATCAAACTCAAAGTCCATGTTGAAACCTTCTCATACAGAAGTAAATCTCGACTACTGAGGTTAATCTATAATAAGAATAATACTCCCTAGTTTATTACGAAAGTCCTAATACTAGGAATTTTGGAATGTGGTAAAAATAGAATTACAAAAGTATCCTGTATTGTCAGGAAAAATCTTAAGGTAAATGTTTTATTATTTAGTCTTAGAGTTCTTTGAACACAACATGAAAAGTACAAGTAACATTGAAGACCACAGGATATGAACGGGTATTTACCATTTTTACCCGAATTGAAATAAGAATGCCATTTTGTATGCTCTCTATAGGGTCTTTCTACCCATAAAGATAATATGCATAGTCTATATGTTATAAGTAAATATTTATTTGAAGTGCACGCATATGTAATGTTGATTTATGAGCTTTTAAAACGATCTCCTGTAAAATCAAGAGAATGGACATAGTACGTTCCTTTCCAACGGTCTTTAATAGATTGATTCATTCCAATATTTCCTTAAGATTAAGAAATATTTCCTCTCAAACGAGCTTCCTCTCTTCATTACCTGTAGATATGTGTCAATATTTAATTCAACGGAACATACTTTTACCTCTTATTAACAGCCACAAAACTTTTTGACTTTTGGACTTCACAAACATGAAAGAAACATCAAGTATTTGAGTAAACAAAACTGGTTCAGTGCCAATTTTAAGCGAATGAATCCTTGTAAAATAATTATGTCATGCAATTATCATTTTTGAATGATGAATTTGGGAAGTAACAAATTCAAGGAGAGAGGGATCTAAGTCACAAAGGGAATTTAGGGGTTAGGTAAGAAAGGCATCTAACCCCAAAGAAAGAATTTAGGGTTTTGGTCAGAGAGCGATCTAAAAAAAAAAGTAGTAATTAAGGGTTAGATGAGAGAGTGATCTAACGAGTAAAGTCAAAACAATATACGGTTTCCTAGTAGTGATCTGACATCAATCTGTAATCTGTGTTACTTGTTGCTGTAAAACTCCGAAAACAAAACAATAATGCATCAGAATATAAATAGATAACAGATCATTGCGAGGAAATAGCAACCACATCCTTTTCATTTTTATGTTAAGTCACCTCACCCAACCATCAATTATCTCATTATCTGAAGGGTTTGTACGGAAAAGTATTCTTATGATAGTGTAGGGAAGAATTATAACTGTTTCAAGAAGGTAAAAAGTTTGTGAATTACAGCAAACAACACGTAAAATTAAATTAATATTTTTAATCTGATCAGAGCATTCTGAATATTTTATTGTCCATCCACAATAAATCGAAAACCAAATAGTCCTATAAAATCCTTTGATAATGAAAGTCTATGCAGGTTTAAGAGGTTAAATGTTTAGAAAATGATAATAATTTATCCGAATAAACTATAGAGTTTATCTACATTTAAATGTATTAAATATGCTAACTATAATTTTAAGCATACAGGTCTCAAAGTTGCCACGAATTAAAGTTTCCATTACGTTACATGATTTTCATATTTTATTTTAGTCTTCTGTATCCTCCCGGACAATTGTACAAAAGATAAAGGTCTTTGAAAACAGTTGTACTGGATTTTCATTATACTAAAATAATTAAAATTGCAATAAGAAACTTGAATTAAACAAGAATTGAAAACAGTACAGTTCAAACCAAGATACAATAGCGAACGGATTTGACATTGATTTAATTTCACAAGATATGACAGATCTATAACGAATTCTACCCGGATGTTTAATAGGAAACGGAAGTGATAAATTGGATTTCAATAAAAAAAAATGTATTAATCGACTTCCGTCAGTAGTTACCTTGTCTATTTCTATGAATAATTTATATGGTTCGATGAGCACCTAAACTGTATCATAGAAAGCAACTAATCGATAGGGTATACCTTAGGTTACCTTACCGAGTGTAGATGATAAAAGTAAATCTTCAATATCCAAAACTTCTAATCATATTACACACAACGACTACTAGGGTAGCACTTCTTGGACAAACTAATCAGAAACAAACTAAGCCGTGGTTTTATTGTAGACAAAACCAAAGCGCCACTGTATAAGTTCAAATTACCTTATAATGTATCCCAAATGAAGAGTTAAGGTCGTAGGGACAAACGGAGTCTAAGAAAATGCCGGTTCCTGCCAGTTTCAGAATCAATGTCATAGATTTTTCACCGGTGTCCATGACTATTCCAACAGTATATGGCTTATCTCTGTCCAACTTGTGCCTACTGGAATCTCGTAGGGGCACAAATGGAGAATACGAAGCGATTAAAACGGACCTGCCCCTTTTAGATCCACATTCATAGTTTTCCTCACCATTGCATACCATGAGGGATCCAACGGTGTATAGAACATATCACTGTTGACAACTGGCGTTGGTAATATCCCGGTAGCAAAGAAACAATGATATTACACAATACGGTTTCATTTTAGAAGGAGAGAGTTCTCTAATTTCATGGACTCTACTCAACACAAACTGTTCCACGGACGTATACGCTTTTGGGTCGAACTTTTCCGTTTGCAATCGGACAAGCTTGTGTAACACATAAGTTTCACTATGGTATTTATATAAGAATTGCTTCTTAAACTTTTTGTACGAGGTGAAGCTCTTCTGGTGGGTATAAAACCAGGCTTTCATTGTGTTGCTGGTCAGCGGAGAATCTTGAAAAGGCCTTGAGATCATTCAAATTAATCTTGGTACTTCGAGCATATATTTTCTCCTGTCATGTTTCTTCATAAGCATCAGACGAGTAGGCTGATTCACTGTATTCAGGCGTCTTCGGGCGTGACTTGCCCCTATAGCTGTAATCGACTCGACGGTTACGATGACTTTCGCGCCTGACATGTGCTTCCGACCTAATATATGGATGAGAACCACCATCGGACTGACTTGACGACGAACTTGATCTACGACGGTGTTTAAGTGAACGTCTATTTTTTCTAACGTGTTTCTTTTCAGTTGAACCATAACCGACGTCACTTTCAGACGGAAACTTCTTGTGAATGGTTTCGACACTACCTTCTGAATTTTTAGAGTGGCTTGTTGACGGATGACGCTCTAAAATATCTATTTTCTGTTCCATCTGTGAGATCTTACTATGAATGACACTGAGGTCTTCATCGTGAGTAACGTACCGCTTACTACACTCCTCAATGTGGCTACGAATTGAAAATCTACACTGACTAATACTTTCAAATAATTGTTCATTGGCAAGCGTTTGTTGTGCACCCAAATTACTGACTTCTTCTAAAACTTGACCCGTAATGGACTGGCAATTTTTGATCTGTCGAACTAGTATCCCATTAGTTCCTACTATTCAATTGACATCACGTTCCAAATCCGTTAAACGCGCATGGTGTTCACTTTGCACAGACTGTTAGGCGAGTAAATTTCCTTCTGCCCCCTGTATACGGACAGAAAATTAAGCTAATGAACGGTCTTGTTCTACAAGGTGTTCCTCTAGGCCGATAATTCTGGACGTGAGATTGTTGAAAGCTTGACCAATTTCTTTCTTCGTACCAAGAACCGTTTCCTTGCACCTGTCCACTTCCTGTCTGACTTGTGTGACATCTTCACCAACGCCTTCGATGCTTGTTTGTATCTGGAGCAAATTATTTTCTAACATTTTTATTTTTTTATTTTGGGGACCCGCATTCCACCCCTGCCTCTTTGTATTCTTAACACAAGTCAAGTTATGCACTTTCAGGGTCGTGCAGTACGATCCGTTTTGATCTTCTTGCCTTGGGGCAGGCATGTCCCTAGAGATTCTTGGATTACCGGAGTTCCGGCACTCCGAGAAGCTTCTATGTTCCATCAGTCTAAGACTTCTGGGGTTGCGGGACGGGCTTTTGCCAGGCGTCCAGAATGTTCTCCTGGCCTTGTTTGCTGGACCTATTTTTATTTGCTTGGGAGGGAACCTTATCTATTATATCCTCAATTTTATTATAAAAAACATAGAAAAAAGATTACATAATACATTTACACAAGTACAGACATCACATGGACAACACAGACGAGACAAACATAGACTTGAGCTTCTTCTTCTTTTCTTCTTATTCTTAATTCCTGTAAGTACAAAAGAAGGGAATTAGTTAGGTAATATGCGCGTGGGTTTGATGTTAAAGCCACAAAGTTTTTTTCGCTATCCCTCCTTGGTATCCACTTCCCTTCTTCTGCCACTGGTTTTTATCGTAGTTCTCTGTAGATTGAAGTATCCTATCACTTCTTCTGTTCTCACTACTTGCACTATTATTCCTTCTTTCACATTCACTCATCCACAGTCACACTTCTGCACTATCGCTTCCTTCTGGATTCCAAAAGTTAGCGTAATTATCGTTACCACTAATTTAGTTACTTGCACATTTATTCTTAATTCCCCATCACCAAATAGTATCACATTTATCACTTCTAACAGCTGGGTTCTTTCATCTTCTTTTCGCTGCCTTTCTAACTTTTCTTGCTGCTCCCTTTCTTCACGTTCAAGTTCCCTTTCTTCACGCTGCTTTTCTTTCTCTTCACGTTCGCGTTCCTTTTCTTCTCGTTCCGCTTTGTCCTGCTGCCACATTTCCATAAATTTTTCTAACGTAAATACCTCCGCTTCGACGGAACTAAATCCGCTACTTACAGACATCGCGTCGGTTTGCTGTGTTGCCGACATTGTCCTTGTGACTACTGGCATAACACAAACTAAAACTTATTGTATACAGTGGCTTACGTACATACACAGAATAAAAATTAAAATCACTGCAAAAACATATACGAACAGGCCATTTTTTTAAACTCACGTGAATCGGCAAGAAGTGTAGAATTTTTTTACATGGAGCGGTATAGTGACGTGTGAAAAATGTAAGATTAGAGTGCGTTCGAAATACAAATGAGGACCGGGCGGGATAATCTTCACCATATGGAAAAAAGGTGGAGATGTGCTTAAAAGGGTAAAAGGTCATGTTGGTTTCGTCCACTCACGTCACGCCCGCAAAGCACAAAACAACAATATTATTTCCACTCTACACTTGTTTTCCAGGTTTATATAAATAACATTCCCAGCCTGCCATGAAAGCTAAACAAAAGTAGAACAGTGTGGACAATTTCATCAATCAATTTTCTACTCTTACCTGTACCACACATATGTCTGCTGGCCTATTGTATTTCATGCCCTTGTACACCAAACCACATGCATCACTCGTGGGCAACAAATTCCCTTTGGCTACAGAATGGTACCGTGACTAGGCCATATAAATATATCCAATCAAAATAAGCATTAACCTAGCAGGCACATGCATTGGGGAGTTACTTTTAACAAATTATACACAATAAACACTGTTGACGAAGATTTATAAAAAAACACTTTCATACACAAAAACACTTATTTTTTGCAATTAGGACCACTGCTTGTAATAGGCCTTTTATTTTTATTATTGCTTTTCACTCTACTGGACTTGAACTTGCAAAAGAAAATAAGAAATTAAGTGCACTAGACATTTCAGGACACACTGATTACGAGGAACGAACACGACCGAATATTCAGATACACGAACGGCAGTTAACGGATTCGCACAGTTATGCATGACACCTGACAAAAATCAGAATTTCAGGGAATAAAATACATTTCCGGGACTGGAGAATACATGAATTAACACCATTTCACTCTTTGTGTTATGTACAGAATTATACTACTATTCACAGTCGTCCCACTATAACTGCATGAATATTAATAAATTTCATCGTCTTTCCATTGAATAAAACTGACTTCGACTTTCCTACTAATAACGTGGTTCATCCTTTCAAAGCACTGTAGCGAAAAATGCAACTAACGTAGTTCATCCTTTCAAAGCACTGTGTCGAGTGATGTAACATACATACATAAAAACAAAAGAACCAATTGGGAAACGGGCTTCGAACCTCATGGAAGGTTCTGGTCGTTTCATTCAAATCAAATGATTGCACCACAAAAGCAGTTTGCTCGTTTCACATCTCACAATACAAATAAATGCTAAGATAGACTGACATTTTTATGAAATGTCATAAAAAGAACTCTTTCTTAAAATGTGCAGAACTAAAATATATTCACACAGTATTTTCACTCCGTCCTATTTCTTAACAGTCTGCGAAAGAGCATTGGAGTGTAGAGACGATTCTTCCCAAACCAAATCTTCTTCAAACAGCTGGGATGGTTGGTTGGTTGGTTGGTGGTGACACCTGGCGTGAAGCATTCAAGTATATTCGGGAGAACTCAGGGAAACGGTGTACAGGATGTTTGTACAGCTTGTGTGGAAACACAAGGAAGAGAGTTCGCCACAGTAATCACCTGCGAACTCTTTTACAGATTTGAATGAAGACACTGAATTAAATTCACAGATAGGTCACTGGAATTCATTACTGATCTCAGTTTAAAGAAATTCGGTATGCAATTGTGTGTTCTGAAGCTGTAGGCGAAAGGAGCTCATTACCGGCTCGTTTCTTAAGAGATTTTGAAGAGAATTATTACCTTTCTCATTTTGGCCAAGAGTCTACTACCGACTCTTGGATAGACGTTGTTGTCCCCATAGAACTATTACCATTTTATGAATGGATTGGGGGAGTTGGTACTGGAATTTGGGTGGTTAAAGTGATCAAGATTTTATTGGAGCACGAAGAGAATCTACACTAGAGAGACCACTAAACAAATCAGAACAAGCAACAAATTCAGTTAATAAAGGGTCATAATATTTCTCCCGGAAACCTGCAAATTATTTGTAAGTCTAGAGCTAGATCCCAAATCCTCTTGAAGTATAATTTGAATTTGTGTTTTGACAGCAGTACCCTTTGACTTATGTCTGAGCACCATTTTCGTCCCTATCTTAATCGCAATCGAACCGTAATTTTGTATATCTGCGAGGCAGATATCTGGAACCCGTTAGGTATCGTAGTTGTGTCGTGCGGATTGCCTACCAGACAGGGGCTGAGAACTGTTTAGATACAAGTTTAGCTGTTCGATTAGCTGACGCTCGAAGTAATTAAAGTAATCGTCGGACCCAGTATTGTAATAGTTTGTCTTTCCGCGATTTATGCTATTATATTTTTCTCTATGCCAATCCAGAGAAGCCTTGTTCCCGAGGAAGTGGCTTGCTGGTGACGTCATCCAGCTGATATTTTGAGTTTCTGTCCGAACTCTTTAAGGCCGCACATGAGACCCCACGCACAACACATATTCATTTTACATTTAAACAAGGATTATCGCAACTTCAAACCAACAACGAAAACCATCATATTCTTCCAAACTTAACAATTGTCATAGAGATGTTCTCGGGATATCAGCCAGGTGAAGTCCGACGATAGAGCCGACGTTTCAAGAACAGACATTGTTCTCATCTTCAGGGCAAGTGTACTGAGACCAGTTCAGGTGTACTATATATAGTAACGATAGAGGGTGGAGCTTAAGAATCCGTGTCTCTGATTGGTTGGCCTATAGCTTGACGCTGATTGGTCGTTTTCATGTATGCTTTCTTTATGACTGGTGTCCAAGTCTGACTAAGTTGAAATCCTGTATCTCTGTTGACATTATTAGGTTCTTGTAGTATGGCAAGTGATTCTTTTATGATCCTATTACAGTAATTGGAGTTCTTTGAGATAATTTTAGTGTCAGAAAATAAAATTCTATGTCCTTCTGTTATGCTGTGTTCTGCCAGGCCTGATTTCTCCGGATAAAATAGCTTGATGTATCTTTCATGCTCCTTGCATCGATGTTCTACTGTTCGTCCTGTTTGTCCTATGTATGTTTTCCGCATTCACAAGGAATGCAGTATACTCCTGGTGTCTTAAGACCCAAGTCGTCTTTAACTGGACGAAGTAAGTTTCTGATTTTTGACGGCGGTCTGTGAATGGTTTTGATGTTGTGTCTCCTCAGGATTCTCGCAAGCTTTCCAGAAAGTTTACCAGTGTAGGGCAGGACTGCAATATTGACAGGATCTTCAGTTTCTGGGGTGGTCTTCTTCTTGCTGGAAAAGGACCTTTTTAGGGCCAAACGAATGTCATCTTCTTGTATCCATTCTGCAGTAAGGTCTTCTTGAGATGTTCCAGTTCACTAGGGAGGCTTTCTTGGTCTGAGATGGCTTTTGCTCTAAGTGCAAGTGTGCTGATGACTGTATTGCGCTGCGATTTATGGTGAAAACTGTTTCCATTAAGATAAAGGTCGGTATGGGTAGGCTTCCTATAAACACTGTGGCCCAGACTTCCATCAGGCTTGCGACGAATGAGGATGTCTAGAAATGGTATGCAACCCTCCGTTTCTGTTTCCATGGTGAACTTAATGTTGCTGTGTTGATTGTTGAGAAATTCAAGGAACGACTGTAGCGCATTTCTACCATGTGGCCAAATGACAAATGTACCATCGACGTATCTGTAAAAACATGATGGTTTTAATGGTGCTGATTCTAGTGCTTTCTGCTCGAAACTCTCCATGATAAAATTTGCCACTGCTGGTGAGAGAGGTGATCCCATGGCGACGCCGTCTGTTTGTTCATAGTACTGTCCGTCGAAGAGGAAATATGTGGAAGTTAATGTGATCTTGAATAAATCTACAATCACCGGCGGGAAGTGCTCGCTGAGTAGAAGTAACGTGTCCTGTACTGGAACCTTGGTAAACAGAGAGACCACATCGAAGCTGACTAGGATGTCATCTGGAGAAATACGCATGGTCTTCAGTATTTCCACGAATTCATATGAGTTCTTGACGTGGTGTTCACACTGTTCCACCAAGGGTTGAAGAAGAGAAGTGAGGTACTTGACCAGACGGTAAGTTGGGCTTCCAATTGCACTGACAATGGGCCTCATTGGGATGTCAGTCTTGTGTATTTTCGGTAATCCATACAGTCTCGGTGGTTGGCAGTTATGTGGCGTGATTTTCTTGCGTATTTCTTCTGGCAAGTTTGGCTTCTTTAGAAGGATGGCAATTCTACGTTCAATACTGGCGGTGGGATCTTTCTTGAGTTGTCTATAGGCCGGGTCGTTGAGTAAATCTGACATCTTCTTCTTGTAGGCTTCAGCAGGTATGAGTATGGTGGCGTTACCTTTATCTGCTGGTAATACTGTTGTGCTGGCGTCTTGACGAAGATTCCTAAGTGCTGTTCTTTCATCTTTCGTGATGTTAGGTTTAGGCAATCTGGCCTTTTTTTAGGGCCAAACTTATGTCCTGGCGGATTTCTTCTGCTTCTTCTGCTGGTAGAGAATGTACTGCTTGTTCTATACCGGAGATTATATCTGCTGTTGGTATGTTCTTAGGAACTGGAGCAAAGTTCAGTCCTTTCCTTAATAAAGAGGAAGTGGATTCGTCTAGAGGCTTGTCGGTGAGATTGATAATTACTTTGTTTCGAGAATGATCTGCTATTTCTGGTGCTGTTCTGTGCAGATGTGAAAACTTCCTGGTTTGCTTATTTGTGGTCCTGCGAACCAATTTATTTTCTGACACTAAAATTATCTCAAAGAACTCCAATTACTGTAATAGGATCATAAAAGAATCACTTGCCATACTACAAGAACCTAATAATGTCAACAGAGATACAGGATTTCAACTTAGTCAGACTTGGACACCAGTCATAAAGAAAGCATACATGAAAACGACCAATCAGCGTCAAGCTATAGGCCAACCAATCAGAGACACGGATTCTTAAGCTCCGCCCCCTATCGTTACTATATATAGTACACCTGAACTGGTCTCAGTACACTTGCCCTGAAGATGAGAACAATGTCTGTTCTTGAAACGTCGGCTCTATCGTCGGACTTCACCTGGCTGATATCCCGAGAACATCTCTATAATATTCGCCGCCAGGAAAGCTTCAATTCTTATTTTAACAATTGTCATTCAGTATAAAATCAAGCATCAAAGAACCTAGTCTCCTTAGAAAAGTCAATAACTTCTACTAAAACCATATTGCTACTCAAATTCACAGTTGTAATCTTTACTCAACTCTTGAAAACAAACTATTCCAAAACGTGTTTACGTGTTCAATCCTGCCACAAAATAATATGTATAATTCAGCAGAATTCATTTCCTCACTACTTTTAAATACGGCCCTCGTGAGAGGAATATTACCCATCCAAAGCTTTACTTTATATATCATGCATCTCGATTCTCAACGGTAATGCGATCATTGATCTGTTCTAAACTCACCGGCAATACGTTTACTAAGTAATCTCAATTCACAACAACACTATCTGCAAAGCATTGCATCAGTTTACGTCATCAATTTACTTTTATCCACTGTTTTCCACCCACATCAAATTATGCGTATGCAATTGCTTGAACCTAATAAACACTTCGTTCGTGGAATTGCTTCAAATCATATCAACAATATGTTCATCGAATTGCTCAAACCCAAATCAATAAGATATTCACGGAAGTATTTCGAACCTCACCGATAATGTGTAAATAGAATTGCTAGTATTCACATTAATAATAATTACTATTTACTTTTAGACAAGGTTTCTTTTGTTACCATACTTCTTAAGAGTAGCTAATTACTTGAAGGAAAATAATTACAGTAGAGCACAGATCAACCTCCGAAAAATGACTAAACAAATCTGATTAGGAAGTGCATTCCAATCAACGTTCATTAATGTAACAAGAATCTGTATATTCTTATAAGGTCTTAAACCGAATTAATAAACTTATTGGAAAAACATCAGACAGAAAGTCGTATTATTCAATTACATATTTTCAACTAAAGGTTGATATGGGAAATTGTATATCTTTAATCATGCTTTGTCGTTAACAATTAATGTTATCATGTAATAATTTTGCTATTTTGTGCTTTATAGACGAAGTTTAATGAGGATTTTCTATTTGCTTTGGTAATGGCGTCGATATATTCTTGCTGGAAGTTTCCTTCTTTTCCTGAGTTTCCTTTGTATGGAAAGTCGGGAGTATCCCTTTTCTGATGGAATGTTAGATTTACCGCGACTTTCAGACTCCAAGCCAGGTACTAACGGTCTTTTCTGCATCATTTTAATAACCTTATTTGGCAATATGTAAGGGTTAATCTGTGATGAATCAAAGTTCTTTGTTACCCTATGAATGCCTATAAGGTCGATTTATATTAATGTTCCTATTATTCATATGAGCTTTATGGACAATTACGTTATCAATCGGAGTCATTTTGCAGTGCCCATTGGTAAGCTTGGTTTTCTACTGCTCGGTGGTCGAGTCGGAGCGCCAGAAGCAATGTTGACTTCGAAGCGTCAACTCCACGTCGGTTGTCTAGTTACTTTCCAGCGTTTGCGTGTATTAAAGTATTAAAAGTCATAGAATGAACGTATTTTAGTCCTGTATGTACATTGTAAACGACCATTAGTTTCCAAAAATTTATTTTAAGTGTTGAAGTTTGTTAGAGTTATAAATTACTTTGAACTGTGCTTCGTTGCAATCAAAATTCGAAGGAAAGCTTGAACGCTTTGTGTGTGACGGGCAGGTACACGCTTGAACCACGCGGATGGATACATTTTTACTATCACTACTATCAACCATAACGGCATTGTGTGTGAACGTCATTTGGGCTAATGAGTCGCTTCGGTATATGACGTTATACAATAAGTTTACAGTGATATTGTACAATGCAGTAAAATAATTAGTCTGTGACGGTATAAAATCAGTTAGCTTGTTTTAGAGCGTAGTTCTTGAAATGTCTTCGTTTGGCACGAGTAATTCATGATATTATCTGGAAACGAATCTGTTAATTTTGGTGAATCGCAATTTAAATGCCTAGTATTCTTCAACAACAACTAGCTGTGGCTGTGCGCTAATGTTCAAAACGCTCTTGTGGCGTAGTGAAGCATTTATATTCTGGTTCTAAAGGATTATGATCTGTGGGACATCATCTTGTGAAAGTTTTATCGACGGAGTTGCAATTATTTATTCAACCATTTTCCCCCTCATCCCCACTTACATTCTTCGAGAGACTACACTGGACATTGGTGTTGGTGTCAATCTACAAGGACCTGGTGTATATGAGTATATAAAATACTGGACAGAAGCGTAAATAAATTCATACGTTAATATAAATGCTTGCAAGCTTATACTGAACTTTATGTAACTGCTCAAATACTTTTTTTTTCACATGCAAAAACAGTTGTTAAGGGTAGTTTTGCTCGCGCGCATAGCGTTGACAATTTTTGTTTGTTTAAAGGATTGTCAATACTTTTTTTATCACGAGAAATCTAAAACCCATTTTTTTATAATTACAATGATGTTTCATGTCTATTTGTAACTTCAAACGTTTTACTTTATTAAACTGTATCTGAAATGTTAATGAGTGTTTATGTTATCCCGTATGGAACGTTGCATGTTAGTAGTAAGAAATAGTACAAGGGAAGATAATTTTAGCATCGTTCTGTTGACTAAAATTTAAATGAATTTTCATGACATCGATTCCATCCTGACGAAAGCGTGAAAGTAAATGTTCGAGCAATTAAATATTATGGTTCAATCAAAATACCAACGGTTCTGATGCGTGACCCTACACGGATTCATGTGGAAGTATTGTGTCGAGGGACCAATTGGTGGTTGTTAATTGCCACATCAAATCTTGAAATTAGCCATTCAAAGCCATTCCGGTCGCCCTTTATTTTCTCTAGTAAGTTAGCGTGTAAAGTAGTATCTTGTCTTTGGTCCCCTGTGAATAGACTTCATGCTGTGTACCGTGACATTGGCGAATGGGAGAAATTAATATAGAAATGGTGGCACTAACCTGTATCTATCGTACACATAAAGAGATAAATATACTAGATAAAATATTTTCGTTTTGTGCAGTTGCAAGTTCTACTTACTTAACGTGACTTTAAACTGTAAATTGAACTTAATCATTTGCTTACCTTATGCACTGCAGTTGACTTTATTTGACCATTTTCACTTCTTACTCCTGCAACCAATATACAATAAATAGCATGAGAAAGTGAAATGGAAATATTGCCACTAAACAAAACACACATATGTCATAATAAACATACACAAGAGCAGCGCAAAAATCTTGGAAAATAATGCACATTACTATACCTCTCAAAATACATCATTAATTATAGTTACGTACGAACATTTTTTTAGGATTTCTTAAGACAGGAGATATCGTAACATATGGTACCCCTTGAGATAAAAAAAATAAGTTAACGTGAACTTTTCTAGACAATCACTTTTTACTGAAATACAGGGGGTCCAACTTTGAGCCTAAAATCAACTCACTACAACGGCAAAAACAATGGATATGTATCGATAGACCATACACGATGTGGAGAACAAAATTATTCTTGAAAGTGCATTTGTGTCGATAGTGAGGATATACCAATTTACAACATGATATCATTTGTTGCTCAGTGTTTCCAATGTGGTATCATGTTTCATTTTTACAAAGCATGCTGTTAGTTAATCAGACATTTGGTATCAACTAGTGATGATAAAAGTCATATGTGAAGCAAACATTTTGAACAATTGATATCGTTTAATACTCAGAGTTTGCAACACTACATTCTGTGTTCCAGATATTATGTTTATCACTAGTGCGCATCATCTGCCGTGTTGAGAAAAGTTTCTTTGGAGTGGGTAGTGATGTACTATGGAGTCACTGACAATACGTTGTTAGTCACTCGTTAGTACAGCGCTAGTCACTCAAAACAAACGTTTCTGAATACGGCTGAACATGTCCAATAAACTTACGTAGTACTATTTAAAGAAATAATATTTTATACCAAGCTGGCAACACTAGTAACTTGATGACATCACATTTCAACTTTAGCAACCAGCTGATTAATACAAGTCGATTTCTAATAACATATTTTTCCTCTCACGCATCTTTTACAAACTATCGAGAAATATTTATTTTTTATCATTGTAGGAAATCGATTATTAAGCTCGATATAGGCATAAGAACATTAAATAAATGGATATAATTAAACAAAAATAAAGTAGAGATAAATGTCCTAAGTAGTATCAACATAGTATTAGAGTACACTAAAACCTAGTTTATCCGTAACGGGTCCGGTCCCATCAATTCCGGATAAAAGAAGTGTTAGTGTAGTCACGCACAAAGGGATGGTATGGATAAACAAAATTACAATTTGATATTTCTAAATTAAATGTAATGTTAATGTTTCGTTCATCACCGTATGTTCATATCACTGATTAAAATGTTAGCAGAGAAAACAATAGCCGCACAGCAAGGAAGCAGGTTGGAGAAGACCAGAGATTCTTTTGTCTAATGTTCGTGCTAACTCCATATATCTGATAGTGCCACATACCAAGGTTTTTAGAACTAACTAAAGGTTGCATGAAACATGACGTCAGTGACTTATCCAAGGATGTTACAGTTAGAGTCTGGGCCACGATTTATAAAACATAATCTTAAATTTATAATCATTAGTCCACCATATTGGTAGTCATTTCGGAATGTAAATGAGTAGGAAAGATCTTATGTGAAGGTTGCCTCATAAAAGTAAACACTGCTCAGAGACGTCACAGAAGGACAGTGATCCAAATTAGTTACATGCATTGAATAGTAGTTTCGACTATCACATTCATTTTAAGTCTTCAAGAAAGTGGACTGAAATTGTGGCGTTGGGATTCAGGTTTCTTTTTAATATTGACCTGTTACTTAAATCTAAGATATTTGGAAACTTCAATTACGTAACGCAGCTGTTAATTCTTTAAACGTTGATTTCTCTAGTGCGCCGTCATCCTAAGTACATTAGATAGTTATGTTAACGAGGAAGGGTCATGATACGTTGTTGTTGAAATCTGAATCAAACATAGTGCATCTGGTAGATCATAGTGAGATACGGAGAATACAAATTTAACGTGCGGTGGACAAGGAGGTTGAGATACTATGAGGGAGAAACCTCGGAATTCACAGAAGTTAAACAAAAACAACATAAAGGGTGATTCGGAACAGAGAAACTTATTTTGGAAGGTGATTCCTGACATCGAGACAAGTAAAAAAAAGTTCCTATGGACATGGGTGAAAATTCGCTTCGTTTTGGAGTTGCAACGTTTGCAATGTGGAACCTACAGTCGACGCCTAACAATGAGACGAAAATGAATGATTCTCAATAAATCAGAAACAACGCATTGAATGATTTTTCTAGCAACATAGTGAAAATCAGGAGTGAGATGAGAACACGATATCACCGTATAGTCAGTGTTGCCAACCCGGTTCGATGTTTAGATTTTTTAAATTGCACTACGACCTGTTATTGGGTAATTGATATCTTCTAGTGATGATAAAAAACATACGTGAACCACATAAGAGCAGTGTTGCAAACTATGGATAAACAGAAAGGATTTTATGATATCATACAGAAAGGTTGTCATGCACAGCAAGACAGTAATGCCTTCATTAATTAATCGGTGGGGATAGAAATAGAAAAAGTACCTGATTTGAACAACTTTTATGTAAGGAATATAAATATGGAAAAAAAATATTTTTAAAGAGGTTGAGTAACCAAGCTGGATGATTTCAAATGGACTGACCCGTAGTTTGCATAAGATCGTGAAAACCTAATCTGTCTTATCCATACTTTGCAACATTGTTGTATATGTTTTACGTATGTTGTTTAGCATAACTAGAAGATACCCAATATCTAATAACACGAGGAAGTGCAATTTGAAAATGTTAAACTTTCTACCAGGTTGGCAACACTGAAAACACGGTGATATCGTGTTTCCACTCCTGATATTTACCATATTACTAGAATCAAACTTCTGCAAACGTAATGTTCATTCATTGCGTCGTTTCCGATTTATTGACAAATTATTCTCTTTTTTCCATTATTAGGGTTCGACTTTGGAGTGCAAGTTGGAAACGCTGTATCTCCAAAACGAAGTGGAATTTCACCCATGTTCAAACTTACTTTTTACTTGTTTTGATATCAGGAATGACTTCCCGAACGTAATGTACTTTGTTGTGAATCATCTTTTATATTCTCTTTATTTAACATCTGTGAATTTCGAGGTTTCCCCTCAGTAGCTTCATGTCCCCTTGACTATCGCACCTTAGATATTCTCCTTATTTGACCATACTCTATCAGATGCATTAGGTTTTATTCAAATTTTAACGACAACATATAGTGAGTGACCTTCCCTTATAAGTACATCCACGTTGTGCTATCCTCTGTAATGCCTCTTCATGCATGACTACACACCTTATCAGAGACTCATGTTGTTCGTCGAAGTGTAATGTTGCTGTTCAGAATATTCATATTTGACTCTACTTTAGCAAGTTTGACAAAACAGGAAACCTACTCTGGTCCATGACATCTACATTCTAACTGACTTTATTGTAAGAAATGGCATTGTGGAGGTCTTAAAATACTAGTAGACGCCTTTTTACATTTGTCTAAGGACCTATTTTAAATCACTGCCCGTTTCTCTCTGCTATGCTTCAAACGATATACGTAGTCAAGCTTGACTTTTGATCCCGCAAATATCTGCAACGTGCACCAATTCTGTTCGATTTTTAAAGCTCTTCGAAATGCACCATACGTTGTTGTCCGTCGCTTTTGCTTTTTCGAAATCTCAATTACTTAAACTGAATCAGCGGAAAGTTTCTGAGATTTCCTTTGTTACTTTTAAAAGTGTATGAGGGACATTTTTTTTGCGTGGTTTTGAACACTTACTTTTAAAAATAAATTTTGCAGGATATCTCACTGAATGAAAATAAATATTAATAGTGTTGTGTTCACATTCTTTAACTAATATGCATTACTTAAATGTCGTCAAAGTTATTTAGTTTATCAACTAGTTCCACACTTCTTATATTATGATATGTTACCTTCAATGATATATCCATCCTCAAATGCAGTCCCCTGAAAGATAAAATACAGGAAACAAATTTACCAAACAAAAATTTAAGAAAAAAGTAAACGTTCGACAATTAGGACACATACTTATATACAATAACAGGACAAATATCAGGAAAATAAAAGTGGAGATTTGCTTTCTTTTCCTAATGTTATAATTTATATTTATGACTATCTCACGTATGAAAGAGAAATAATCAATAATACGTAGGTATTTTAGTATGCCTTATTGTCACAAATACTTTATTTTATTTTATTTATTGCTTGTTCTTGTAGCAGAAAATTAAATGTACTTAACAAAACTCTAAAATGGCTGCGAAAAAGTTCTGAGGAGCATAGAATAAAACATAAACGTAACGAAAACTAAGGAAATGGTAATCGCAATAAATGATATCACGACCAATATAAAAATTGCAAGAGGAAAACTAGATAACTATCTGGGAATATTATAAGTGATAAAAAGTGTGAAAAAGACGTAAATTTGAGAACATGAATGATGAAGGAGACATTTACTGACAAGAAGGATCTAAAGCTAAACTATATAGTACATACTTGTCTTGTCAATATTAAAGTACTTACCAACCCACACGAGGCTACAAATAAGAGGAATATTGAGTGGGTGATGGATAGTTTCATGGGTGAACCTCAGTCTTTCGCAGACAATGATCGAAAGAACATTCACATCAAACACTAAATGTACATCATCTGCGTACTTTTCAAAATTACTTAGTCCATTTCCTTCCTTCATTTTCGTTTTGTTAACAGCTTCCTTCCTGCTATGTGTAATACCGTAAGCTGTATTTTTTTAAAAAAAATTATTATGATGAGTTAGTGACTAGAAAAAATACATATTCAGTCTCAGAACGTGGTAAGCATATGCAAAAACGTTTCCCTTTGAACACCTTCCGGTGTTTTCATTTTTTTTTCTTACTTCACCACACATATTTTGTAAAATATAAATTAATTATTTAGTATTTTTAGTTGTACGTGGTGAATCAAAAATCATGGAATCCACATTTTCAGCTTATGGGTCTGCTAGTATCTGTTGAGGATATTAAACATCATTTTTTGTTTGTTTTTTTTAGTTTTTTTTCCTTTTTAGAGTTTTTGAGTCACTGGTTTTCGTTCTATGAAAGTTCAAAAATCACAAGAAAATCATTTTTCTTCAATAAACTTCCTATTACTTAGCAATGGTTAGTGCTAGAGAGCTCGGAACAGGCTCAGTTTAAGGCCCTTGTAATAATAAGTTTTCATTTTATATGACACTTTACAGGGTTGCACAAAATGTTGTATTCCGAAAATAATTAAATTTGATTTTCTCAAAATCGGACATGACGAATTTTGTTTAAAAAAAATCTTAAGTGTTGGTCATACCTCCCTACACCTACCATAAAAATTTTAATTTTGGACGATAATGGAATCGTGAGATATAAAATATTTTTATATACGCCAAGGGAAGAAAAGGCATTAGCGGTCCACATTAAAATAAAAAACTTTGGTAAAAATTGTTTTTGGATCATTTTAGTAATTATTAACTTATGGTATCCCTCCCTTTCCAGCTTGAGTCATAGATGCCTAACTCAAAGTAATTCAAATTCCTAATACGGAGACAAGCTTGGTAGCCGTTCTGTCTGAGCTAGAAATTCCAGGGTTCCTGGTTCGAATCCCAACTAGAACATGGATGTTTGTGCAGTTTAGAAACTTAACAGCTCGAGACGGGCTGAAGTCATAAATTACTAAAATGACCCATAAAAATAAAGTTTACTAAAGTTTTTTTTTATCTTAATGTGGATCGCTAATGCCTTTTCTTTCCAGGCATATAAAGAAAATATTTTATATTTCACGATCCCATTATCCTCCCAAAATTAAAGTTTCTATGGTAAGCGTAGGAATGTATGACCAACATTTAAGATGTTTTTGAAAAAAATCAAGATATCCAATTTTGAGAAAACTAAATTTTATAATTTTCGGAATACAAAATTTTGTGCAACCTTGTCAAGTGTCATATCAAATGAAAACTTATTACAAGGGCAGTGAGGCAAAGAATTTTAAAAAATAATAATATTCTAAAGGGATACTAGCAATAAACTAATAATAAGAAATCTGAAAGGGTGAGAAAGAATTTTGTTAAAAAAGTGTGTTGATTTCACATGGAATGATTCTTGCGCTAGGTATATTCTAGTACCTAATACTACATATCCACAGTAGAGTGTCCATTGTAAGCAGGAACTCTTCCTCGCTCTCAAGTGAGGGAGTGTCACCACAAAAATTCTAAAACATCACCCCCAACTTTAAAATTTTTACAGTTAGAAACCGAAATAAACCCTGCCTAATTTCACTTACACTCTCCAATTTTGGAAATACATTCCTCCAAACTGAAAATCCCGGCAGATTTCATGATTATGGGATATTCTTAATGAACGGTCAGAACAAGAAATTTCTTCGATCTTAATAGGGTTAAGGCCCGCTTGACATGGAAGCATTTATGTTACGATAATTCTTAGCGATAGCAGTAGTGCCAGCGTGTGAAAGGAACAATGCTACAAAAAGGCAAGATGCTATACTATAAATCCATAATAGTTTTGCTTTTACACGCTGGCACTACTTCTAGGATATATTTTGGCATAAATGTTTCCATGTCAAGCGGGTTTAAGTAAGTAATAAGAAATGAAAAATAGGTGGGAAAGGAAAACCTGTACGTTACTACTTAACATCATTCATTACCAATTTCGGTTAATTAGATTCTAATGTAACTATCCGGCTCTAGTTAGATAGGGAACAACTCCCAATCGTACCCGATCTAGGTCTTTTACTTTCATTGGAGTTGTTTTAACCACACAAATATACATCTTAACTATGCACAGTAATGATGGTTATAAAGTAAAAATAACCGGTATTGAAGTAACCAGGAAGGTATTATAGAAATTACAAGTCTAAAATGCACAAGAAAATATAGACATTCTTTAAAACAAATATCGGTAAACACGAAAACCTCGCACAAGAATAGAAAGGTTTAAATTACGTTCTTAACACATGTTTCGTGCCTCAAATTAACCGTTAAAAGATAATACCACAAACATTGCATGGTTACATAACGAAGGAAATGTACCTCGTAAACAATGTACTTCGTACCGGTTCAAAACTAATACTCCAAAGGGATGAAATATAAACTAGAATTTCTTATTTATTTATGGCTTAGGCAACTCCGGATCAGGTTCAAATAGACTACAAATTGATCCAACGCCTTCAAATACACATGTGTAAAATTATCACCAGTACGGAATGTATTGTGGAAAATTAAAACCTCTCAAGATATGCAATATTACTCAACTTTTTAATTATTATGTAGGTAATATAAGGCTTTCTATTCTCTTTATTGTAAATACAATTTAAACGTTTGTAGTATATTTGATGGTAAACTCAACACCATTTGAATCTTAACTTTACCTTTGTTGAAAATTAACATTTCCGAACTTACGTTGATAGCTCATTTAATGGACAAACGACTGACATTTTATATAAAATTACGCAAAATATAGCGCTAGGTTATCCATAATAATGAATATTATTAACGTGTCAAGTCATGAATGGTTAATAATAGTATCACTATGAAAGATTAACGTATGGTCATGTTAACATTCAGACATTAATAAAAGTAATAGATTTGTGTTATAATTTACCATTCGTCATGTTTAGGAAGTAGACCTATCTGCACTGAACCTAGTCAACAAAACAGAAAATTGCATCAAAGTTTTAATTGAAAATTAAGAATGTGACATTATAAATGTCTATTTTTGCTGTAGCAGAAAAATCGCATTGGTTCTTAAAGTGATAATAAAGGACAACTTCTTGTAGCTGAATTAACATTTAATAAATTACTTTTATTATCATAAAATACGAAGCTTGTGTAGCTGTAGACAATTTAAATGTTTACGTAAGAAGTAAAAATTGAAGCCTGAAAATGCGTCTTCATACTCTTAACGTATAATAATTTAGGTTGATGTGATTTGGTTATGTACTTAACCACACAAGTCAAATCTCCCCAGACTAGCGCTCGAATCTGAGTAGTAGCAGAAAAGTAAAATTAAAATATCTTATTAGAAAACGCATTTAATACTATTTAAGATATTTTACATTGAATGTTCAGATGAGAGCATACGCTTCAGCCTGGAAAACTCCATTCATGTATCTTCCGCATATACACGAAATGTTGCAATAGGTCTACTGTGACAGTAGTTACTTAATACTTTTGAAACAGCATCTTTAAGTCGGCCTGAGCGAAATACATAAAGGAATGTAAATACTATACTTTCATCTTAGATGGTACATCATAGTTGTCTTTAAAATGTGGGCAAAACATTTACTTGGGAACACTGAAAAACGTCTCACAGTGATTGATGAAGTCAGTCCAAATACCAAAATTAATACGGTTGATTTATATGATTGCGTTGACAATGAGAAAGTGTATTAACCAGGAAATATATAGTTGAAAAGTTAGAATATAATATTTTAGATGCAATCTGGATTTGTTATTCACGAGCATAGTAGATCAGCTTAAAACATTTGGGATATAGGTTGAGTTCGTACTTAGAATTCCTTGTACAAGTGTAAGTATTGAAAGACTGTTTGTTCTCCGCATGAAAGTCTATTGGGCTGATGAGAAAAATAGATTGAGTGTACAAGCGGTAAAATTAATGCTTATAATGAAGATCTTTACAAAAGAAGATGGTTAGTAGAACTGCTTAAATGAAGAACTTATTGGTATCAACATTCTAGTATGTTATACACTACTGTTAGCGTAGTTATATGTACCTTGTACCTTTCATTTTACACGTGCGTTTCTTGAGTACTCTGACTAACAATGTTTTCTCATAGTTTTCGTAAAAATAGGGGAGTTACCAGAAGTTGCAATGTTGGAGTTTCGATGATAAAACACATTGTAATATATTGCGTGTTGAAGATTTATTGTTGGAATGTCGCAGCTTGTCGTTTGTGGTGCTGTTCTATAGTTCCATGAACTTCAAGGAGACACTGCCAAGTCTTAACAATACCAAAGTTTACTTGCCGTCAATAGTTACCATAACTATTAAGCCATATTATTTTATTATTTCGAATACTATGTGATCGTAATCTTCATTGGTGTTTGTCCTTCGCATCTGTCGATGGTGTTTGATCACCCTCTCGAGCATACCTTCCATCTTCTGCGAACGATAGTGGGCTTGATCAATCTGTCCCTTCAAGGACGTCTAAACGTGAAGCGAATAGCCAAATAATGGTAACACATCAAGGTAAGTCGAACAAGAAACCATTAAGGAGACTAAGGGTTTCAGTACTTTGTGATTATTGTAGTTCCCTGTAGAAGGCAAATGTTCGATCTTCTCTGACATTCACTTGATTTATTTTTAAAAGATTATTATGTCTCTTACATTGATCTCTGACATCAGTCTCCTAGAGCTTGTTGCTGCAGGAGCAGAAACAAACGATTGCATCCTTTTTTTTAGGAAGTGAAATAGAAGAAACACTCTCACTAAAGTGAAACAGCTCCACTGAAATTTGTATTAGCATGTCGTTGCATAGGGCTTTTTTAATTAATCCTTTTCACTGTTGAAATGACATTCAGTAGTTTGCATTTATGTAAAAATCTGCATTTCAGGTTATTAATTGTTCAGCCTCTAGAGCAGAGCCTGATTAAGGGGGAGGGCTAAAAGGGTATGAGGTTAAACATATTTATTTTCCAGATTTATGCCTTACAATAAAATATTTAAGTTTTTAATGAGGAACTTGTGCTATCGTTTCTTACATAAAACTTCAATTCGTGGTGGAATTGAATACAAAGACTTCACTTCTTAACTTATGTCTTATAGTGCAAATGGAATTAATCTTTAAAGAAAAAAATATTAGTGACAAGTCTTCCTCATTTTTGTCAACTACTACGTAAGTGTGTCGCGGGAGCGCACTAAAAAGAATAATGTTCCACGATGAAAACGAGGTTGAGAATCACTGGGGTAAATACTACTACTAATAGTAGTTATAATCGTTGTAGTATTAGAAGTAGTAGTAGTTGTTGTGCTGGTGGTGGTTGTAGCAGTAGTAGTAATAGTTGTTGTTGTAGTTACTACAGTTGTCGTTGCTATTGTAGTTGTAATTGTAAAGTAGTAGTTCTAGTAGTAGTGTGACTATTAGTGTTACCAACGTATTATACTCTGCCGGTACTAACGGTTGGGCAAATCAGTTAATGCAATATAAACTAGTGCATCCATCTTGTGAAAAAAAAAACTAGATAGACAATTGATGGACGTCATGCATTAAGGAGAGTTGAAAATTTTAGTAATTTTATATTGTCTTAAGTATGAATACGAAATACCATCACGGTCCATTCATGGTAAATCTGTTGGCAACACCAATTTGGGTTGTTTGAGGGGTGATGAACCCCACAATCGTGTTTGTAGGTTATCGACAACTAATCATGCCAAAAATTTATTGGGGATACTGTGAACAGTTTTAATTGTCATTGCAGAACAAAGAATTATTCATTTTTATATATACCATGATCCAGTCAGATGTAATGAGTTCATCTTATCATCACAAGGGAACATCAGATTACTTAACCTCAGAATCACCTACCGTTACCTAGCGTAAATTCGTTCTCACACTAATTGAAAAGTTGCGGATGCAGAAATCACAACTAGAGAAAACATATTCCTTTAGTTGTAACATTCGTACATCTTAGTCGAAAGGAATGGTACTGGCTTGTTCTTGAAAATTACTGACATACATCGTTCATAAATTCTACGTGGGGATTAGCCCGTATTGGCATACATTGAACTTTAATTTCTGTAACCCATGTTGTACTGAACTGTTCGTTACTCCGTAATTTGGTCTGTTTCCTAGGCAGTACAATACAGCATACACTTCTCTGTCTTTTGGTCCCACATAGCATTGTTTCTTTATTCAAGGTTGAAATTCTTTTGATTTTGCCTTGTTGTGTTTGACGTGATAAGACAAGTACATTTCAAGCTTGATACAACATTAAGTTTTACTAGATAAAATATTCTTGAATTAAACAACCCAATTTCAAGCTTGATTATCCCTTGCCTTTAAAAGGCACTACGTGTCTTTGAAAAATCAAGAATGATTCTAGCTTGATTCAACTTTCTTGCTTAACACGACACATTTGTTTTCAGCTTGTTTGCTTCGTGTTTCAATACTAAAACAAGCTTGATTCAAGCTGATTTTGCTATGTGGGTTGTAATCGGTCAAAGTATATTTTATCATAGAAAGTAAGCAGAAGGGCTGAACTATAGCAGCACAGAATATCGGTTCAATCCTGAGCAAGTACCGGTATTCGATCAAGGTTCGTCCAGTATTGGGCCGATATTGGCCCGATATCCTCTGCTGCTACGGGATTTATGTATGTGTATGAGAAATATTGTGATGAAGACTTAATCTGCTGCTAAATATTCTAAACTGGATCCATAGTTGTGAAATAATGTGAACAGAAGTAAACAACAATATTTTTTGAGGAGGCATAACATTAAATTTTATGTCAAAGTTCATAGTACATAGTTAATGTTACATATTGAACTATATTACATGTAAAACATTTATACTAAAATTGTTCATATAGACCGATATGTTACAAAACAAAATATGTTGATGAAATTACTTCTCGCATTTTTATAAGATTTTTCCACATACTACAAACTATAAATTCCCTTTTCTCATGGTCTTTTCATAATCTCACTTCACTTTACTCTCCCTCGTCGTCTCCTATTAATCCTAAAATAACTCTACCCCCAGACTAGCCTAGGCGTTCTAATGAGCCATGCCTAGTTCCTCCGGATAATCCCAGGCCTCCTAATCCATCACCGCTTCCGGATAACCCTGATCCCCCACTGCCATCACCTCCAGATAAACTTAATCCTCCACCCTTGCCACTTCCTGATAAACCTCCTCCACTGAGACCACCTCCTGATACACCTAGACCACCTCCTAATCCCCCACTGCTACCTGCAGTCTGTCTCTTTACCTGTAAGAAAAGAATGAATAAATTTTAATACACTCTCCGTAATACAAGAAAAACATTAAGCAAATTATAATCACTTATCTGAATTTTAACAGCTCTGTATAACTGCTTCGATGAAATATAGTGCCAGAGATGTATAATGTTCAAAACAAAAAGAGTATTTCAATTACCTTCTTCGTCATTTTAAGGCTTTGAGATTGCAATAGTTTTCTCTTTAAATATGAGGATAAAAATGTTCATTGATACATTGGGTCTAATATATTTGTGGAGTTTGTTTCTAAAACGTACAAAGGCTATCTCTACAAATTGTTGAGGACTTTTTAAAAAGCATAGACCAAACTTGTCATTAAAATTATTTGACACAATAGGAATATATTTTGAGTGTTCCCGACCCCAGGAACCCCGTTTAAAGTATTGTCAATGCGTGCCCGAAAGTATATCTTCTAAATTATAAGGTGTATAGATAGACGTGCCTGAGGTGTCGTTCGAAACATTTTGTTTAGACTAGCTCACAGCCGCTAAAACCCTCTTGATTCGTGTAGTAGTTCAGTGTTACAACCCATTTATTTAAACAAAAATCAATATATCGCATTGTTTCCATTCAGTTAGACGTAGATGCGCCAAACTGGGCATAAACATTATTTGGCACAATATCAATATGCTGTATGTGTTCCCGTCCTCAGCAAACTCGTTGTCATTGTTGCCAACCCGTGACTAAAAATATATATTATCAACCACGAAGTAGAGGAACGTGACTGAGGTGTCTTTGGAAATATTTTTCCTAGACTAACTCAGAGTCGCTGGGACAGTATCGATTGGTGCACTAATTTAGTGTTGCCATCATTTTATTTAAATAAATAATTATTCAAATTCTTTTGATGCAGTTTAAACCTAGCTGCATCAAACTTCGCATAAATATTATTCGACCCAATAGAAAAGTACTGTGAGTTTCCCCGTACTTGTATTTATTTTTATAAATATTATAGTTCGTGAGCACTATACGGTAGTATACCACCTGCAATAAATGTCAAATCCCATGTCACCTTTTCATACAGAAGTAAATCTTGACTACTGAGCTTAATCTATGGTAAGAATAATACTCACTAATTCATTACGAAAATCTAATATTAGGAATTTGAGAACGTAGTAAAAAAATAAAATAAGGATCGTGTAAGGTCAGGAAAAATTTAAGGCAAATGTTTTACACTTTATTCTTAGTGCTTTGAAGACAACATCAAAAGTACATTTTACATTTGAAGACCACAGGAAATGAAGGGGTATTGTCCATTTTTTGCCAAATTCAGATGAGAATGCCATCTTTTTGGTCTCTAAGGAGTGTTTCTAACCGGTTATCACACATAAAGAGAGTATGCATAGTTCGTCTGTTACAGGGAAATATGTATTTGATGTGCAGGTATACGCAATGCTCTCCTGTAAAATCAAGAAAATGGACAAAGTACGTTCTTTGCCTGCGGCCTCTGATTGGTTGATTCACTTCAATATTCCGTTCAGATTAAGAAAACTTTGTTCTGAAGCAAAATGCCTCTCTTCATTACCTGCAGATATGTGTGAATATTTAGTTAAACGGAACAAACTTTTTAAACTCTTATTAACAGTCACAAAACGTTTGGACTTTTGGACTTCACAAACATGAAACAAACATCAAGTATTTGAGCAAACAATACTGGTTCAGTGCCAATTTTAAGCGCATTAATCCCTGTGTAATTATTATTTTAAGCATTTATCATTTTTGAATGATGAATTTGGGAAATAACGAGTTTGAGGAGAGAGGGACCTAAGCCACAAAGGAAATTTAGGAGTTCTGTGAGAAAGGCTTCTAACACCAAGGAAAGAATTTAGATTTTTAGTCAGAGAGCGATCTAACTAAAGATCAATACTTAGGAATTCGATTGCGAGAATGATCTAATCAACAAAATCAATAAATATACGATTTCCTAGTAGTGATCTGATATTAGTCTGTAATCTGTGTTACTCCTTGCTGTCAAAATCTGAAAACAAACAATGATGCATCACAATGTAAATAGATATCAGATAGGAAATAGCAACCACATCCTTTTCATTGTGTACGTTAAGTCCTTCTATCAACCAACCCTAAATAATGTCCTGATCTGAAGGATTTATACGGAGAATCATTTCTGTGATAGTGTAGGGCAGAATTATAACTTTTAAGAAGATAAAAAGTCTGTAAATTCTAACAAACGAAGAGTCTAATTATTATTTTTAATCTAATTAAATCTTTGCAACTATTTCATTTTTCATCCATAATAAATCGGAACCTTAATGGTCATATAAAATTCTTTACCAAAGAAAGTATAAACAACATTAAGAGTATAAATATTTAAGAAATGAAAATAATTTATCCGAATAAACTGTTCAATTTATCTATTTTTAATTTATCATTTGTGTATGAATAATATTTATGATTATGATATAGATTATATATCTGGTGTAGTAAAAAGTAATCCATTACTTTCCCAATAGATGGCTTCAGTGATCTGTATCTCGGGTTGTATAAGTCTGATCGGGTTCAACGAGATGGCGTTCAAACGATGAGATTGCGTACTACAAACACTGTTCAGATAGTTGTGAAGAGTTGACTCAGTGTTGTGTGAGCGCGCGTCAAAATGGACACTAGCAAAGAGGAAATACGCTATATTTTACAGTTTTTCTTCGATAAAGGCGAAAACGCAAGCCAGGTGGCTGCAAATGTGAATAGTGTTTATGGTCCTGATACTGTAACAGCCAATCACGCGCAATTTTGGTTTCGTCGATTCCGTGCAGGTAATTTTGACGTCAAAGATGTACCACGCACTGGAAGGCCACGTGTCGAAAATGTTGATAAAATCATGGACATTGTCGCGTCCGACCGTCATGTAAGCACTATTTCGATTGCCCAAGAGCTAAACATTGCACAAAAAAACGTGTGGAACCATTTGCATAAGGCTGGATACACAAAGAAGCTTGATGTATGGGTGCCACACGAGTTAACGCAAAAAAACCTCATGGACCGAATTTCCATCTGCGAATCGCTGCTGAATCGCAACAAAAGCGACCCATTTCTGAAGCGGTTTGTGACTGGTGATGAAAAGTGGATCACTTACGACAACGTCACGCGAAAACGATCGTGGTCGAAGCGCGGTGCGCCGGCGCAAACGGTGCCCAAGCCATGATTGATGGCCAGGAAGGGTTTGCTGTGTGTTTGGTGGGATTGGCAGGGAATTATCTACTATGAGCTGCTCCCCTACGGCCAAACCCTTAACTCGGAACTATACTGTCAACAATTGGACCGTCTGAAGGCAGCAATCGCCCAGAAGCGCCCAGCTTTGGCCAATAGGAGAGGCATTGTGTTCCACCAGGACAACGCCAGGCCACACACATCGATAGTGACTCGCCAGAAGCTCTGATAGCTTGGTTGGGAGGTTCTTATGCATCCACCTTATAGTCCGGACCTGGCACCGAGTGATTACCATCTGTTCCTGTCCTGGCGAACACGTTTGCTGGTGAAAAATTCGCTTCAAGAGAGGCTTGTGAAAATCGACTGTCTCAATTTTTTGCCAATAGGGACAAGGGCTTCTATGAGAGAGGCATCATGATATTACCTTCCAAATGGCAACACGTTATCGAACAAAACGGTGCATATGTGACCTAAATCGGATCATTCTAACTATGGTAAGTCAAGCCTTCAATGTCATGCAAAAATAATGGATTACTTTTTACTACACCAGATATATGGTAGACTAATCAGAAATAGTAAACTGAATTAAGTTCTTCCGAGAATCAGTTATAGCATAGTCTAATTCAGTGAAACACAAGCACATCTGCTTTAACAATATTTCTTTTCATTAAGTAAGCTCATGTAGAACGATAACACCAGATTTACATGTATATACCTTCAACTTGGCAGACAAAACTAAATTACTTCCGAAACTCTTATATTAATTAAAACTTCATCTGAATTCCCGAAAGAAATCATACAACACTAGTTATGTTCATATTCATCCTACTTCAGGTTTACCTTTTTTGATTTCAACACAACGGCCATACAGTTCGTCAGTATATTCCATTAATAGCACAGTTTGATGCTCACTATTGTAGAATATATATCTTCATAAATTAATATTCATTTCACATTAACCAAGGATTATCATAACTTAAAACCAACAACGAAAACCAGCATTTTGTTCCTAACTGAGGATTTGTGACTGATAATACAATCAATAATCTGTCCTACACTGATTAGCAATACGTTTACTATGTAATCTCAATTCACATCAACACTACTTGCAATGCATTACATCAGATTACGTCAGTCTACTTTTATCTAATTGTTTCGACCAACGTCAAATTATGCTTATGCAATTTCTTCACCTTAATAAACACTTCCTTCATGGAATTGCTTCAACTCTTATCAACACTACATTCATACCATTACACCAATTCACATCAAACCTGCTTTAATCGAATTGCTTCTACACACACACCGAAATATGTTTATACAATTGCTTCAGTCTAATGAATACTAGGTTCATGGAATTACTTTAACACATATCAATAATATTTTCATCGAATTGCTCCAACCCAAAACAATAAGATGTTCATGAAATTGCTTCTAGCTTCATCGATAATTTGTCAACAGGATTATTAGTACACACATTAATAATAAATATTATTCACTTTTAGATAAGCTTTCTTTTGTTACCATATTTCTTAAGGGTGGCTAATAATTTGAAAGTAAATAATATTGTATAGCACAGATCAGCCTCCACAAAATTACTAAATAAACTTGAGTTAAATGTAGGGAAAGGTTGACAGAACGGGAACGTGTAGATTTAATTGACTATAGTGCGTATAGTAATCAACTAAATAGAGTGCTTTTTGACTCAAATGAAACATCCATCCTTCTACTATAAAGTTAAATATATCAGTCCCGTTTTCGTCTCTCCTGGAAATTGCATCTTCCAAAAACAGCAGGATTCCCCGTTTTGCCCAATCGTTTTAAATAAAATGGGAAGTCATTTAAGTCAATAGTCATACATCGATCTTCATTATCATAAACCTTAATCACTGCTTATGAATGCAGAAGGTATAAATAAGAATAGTGTTAATAATAAAATACAACTTTCTATAGTTATATAAAACTGATAGACAGCTAAGATATCAATTTTAAAATGTTTTATTTTATTCATTTACGAGGTGTTATGTGCGAGAAACTCATTGTTTGTATTCTTAGGTAATAAACAACAGACAAAACGCAAAGCAAAATAAGTATGTCAAGAATTTAATGATGAAGTAGTTTGACAAACATACGAGACTGACATACATACAAGCTTACGACCGAGGATAAAAGCCAATATCCGCGTTTTGGGAATGCTCTGTGCAAGGCAAGAGAATTTAGAAAGCATAATCTTGAGGGGATGAGAATTAATGAGGTTGTGATGTTAACATGAAAACAGGACTCGGGGTTTAGATTTGAAAGTAGAAAGGTCGAGATTATGCTCCACAAGAGTCACCCGCGGTTAAGCTCGAACCCGCGTGAGTCTTCTAAGTGAGCAGAAGAAGATTGTAGTCAGCTTAAATGTAAGTGCAGTGTCTATACTTGATAAACTAAAGGTCGCATTTTTCTCAAGTCACTCTAACAAGTGTTTTGAACGATTACATTAAATGATCAGTAAATGTTTAGAAAAATAATGATAGGCTAAATAGATTTTAAGTTGCGGGTCGTCGCCCTTTTATGAAAGTGGAAACTTATGTGTATCTTGTTTTAATTATGTCCTTATGCGAATACCAAATTAGCATGTAAGTAAAACACATTAACAAAAACGACCGCTTGCTCAGCAGTCCGGATCTCCACTTCGCACGTCCTCTTAAATACCGCTCTACAGCCGAATCTGGATCGAACAAGCCTGTTTCCCATAGAGAAACGAGCACTATAAGATGCTGGTAGGCTTGTCTTTGGAAGTATTTTGGAAGTACGGTCTCGTTATTGACTAGAAGTGAGCTCGTACCATCCATAAGATGGAGGATAGGTGACAGGCTCTTGAATTAGAGTCTAGAGGAGCCCACGCTAATATAAATATTTTAGACTAAGTTAAAAATTCAAACATTTATATAGTGTGCACCAACCACAAAATGCTGGTAGACGTCACAAAGTCAAGTTATGCAAAGATCTCAATTTTTAAAGTTAGTCCACCCAACTATAAAATGATTGGAAAGCATCAACTTTTGGGAGTTGTTTAATCCCACTAATGAGTAAAGTTTTCCACAAACATAGAAAGTTAGGTAAAGGAACATGTTTAAACGATAGGTTAAGTTTGAAATAACATGAAATTATTTAGCAGGCTAGCGCTCATCTAGTGTAGATAGTAAGTAGCGCAATACTACAAAAAGAAAACTAGTTAACTTTATATATTTTATTTGTTAGACTATAGGTCATAGGAAGTTCGCACATAGATTTTTCTTTTAAACTCATTATGTAATTGCGAACTAGGCAGGTCATACGTCTCAAAGTGTCAAACAAAACAATACTATTTACATAACAAAATATAGGTCATATGAATACGAAGAAATCATGAAAACAATTGCTATAATTCGTGAATAACTAAGCGAAACACTATCGACATGTACTTGCATCTGGATTTAATGACATATTTAATATAGATACATAGATTTCTAGTGTAAATTTAAGGTTTTAAGTGTTAGAGTACACACATATAGTGAAATCTACAACAAGCAGATCATAATGAATCAATTTACATTAAATTTAGACAATCCCGAAATTTGACGAGTTACATCATGAAATAGAGACACATTTTAGGATCTCCAACTTTTGTTGTTGTGGTAGCAAAGTAGATTAAGATAAATTCCTCCAGTAACCTTTGAAGGTTCAGCGAGACAAAAACTAAAATTAAAGTTAGCAAAGGCTCATATTCAATCGTTAGCATATAAAGATTTAAAACAATATGTCATATAATTGTTTGGAAAGATTGAGATCAAAGATCAGAATTATTCACTGTTCACCAGACTTCAAGGTAGAAACGAGTCTATTATGCACTATATTCTGAACAAGGAGATTTTCGCATCCAATATAGACCACATATTATCGGAAAATACTGTAGCCGAGGAAATAAGGTCAATGATTTTGACTTGAGAAACGAAGAACGTGGAAGACCACCGAAAAAGTTTGCAGACAGTGAATTACAGGCTTTGTTGGATGAGGATGACGCTCAAACGCAACAACAACTCGCGGATCAATTAAATGTGACACGAGAAGCAGTTTCCTTACGTTTAAAAGCCATGGGCAAGATTCAGAAGATGGGAAAATGGGTTCCACATGCATTGACTGAACGACAGCAGGAAAACCGAAAAACCACTTGCAAAATTCTACTCGCCAGGTACAAAAGGAAATCATTTCTTCATCGAATTGTGACTGGTGACGAAAAATGGATCTATTTTGAGAATCCTGTGCGTAAAAGATCATGGGTAACTCCAGGAGAACCGACGACATCGACTGCAAGACCAAATCGCTATGGGCGGAAGACAATGCTTTGTGTTTGCTTGGAACAGAAGGGAGTGATCTATTATGAACTGTTGAAACCTGGCGAAACCGTTAATACCCAACGTTACCGGCAACAAATGATCGATTTGCATCAAGCTGTGCGTGAAAAACGACCAGAATATAACCAAAGACAACATAAAGTGATTGTGCTTCACGATAATGCACCCTCCCACACAGCAAAACCGGTCAAGGAAACGATTGCGACATTTGTCTAAGAAATCCTACCACATGCGGCTTACTCACCAGACTTGGCGCCTTCCGATTTTCACTTATTTCCATCCATGGGACACGCACTTGCTGACCAGCGCTTCACATCTTACGAAAATGTACGAAAATGGCTTGATGACTGGTTTGGAGCACAAGAGGCACAGATTTTTTGGTCTGGCATCCACACATTGCCGGAAAGATGGCAGAAATGTACCGCTAGCGATGGCAAATACTTCGAATAAAATAGTTCTTAGCATTGTCATCCAATCACTGTGTCTTTTCTGTATATAAATTCCGGTTTCATATTTACGCACCTGGTAACTGGCAGGAAAAGACAAATTTCGCCTGATTTATCAGTAACAGGACCTCTCTGCCATGTGTGATCTATGCTCCTCTAGAAAGGTCCCAGGTTTGATAAAATTAGGTTGAATAACTTAAATTTTTCGACGTTTTAAACTTGAAAAAGCCAAAAGCCGCCAGTTTGGACCTCACTGTGGTGTCACTACACTATCTAGGAATACAAAAATACAGTATGTTGTACAATAGTTCATCCATATTTGGCATTGGAAAAATATTTTCGATATTTTCCACTGATCCTGAATTTATGGCCCAGAAAGATAATAACGTCCGCGTTCACCATCCAGGTTTGATAATGTTAACGGGTTGCTTATGTCAGAGGGGATTTTCAATAAGTTATAATTAGGTCAACTGATGAGGTTGGATTAGGTCTCCCCGGATACAAAATAAATGCTACTGATCCTGGATAATTTCAGTAGAACTCAGTGCTCCTCAGGAGTATAACCATTGCTATCGTCAATAAGTGAGAATTTTATATAGCTCGCCAAATGCGCTTTTTTCATATTTGAGGAAGCTTCGCGCAGAAGGTTGCAGCTACTGGCAGCTAAATTTTGAAAGCGCTGAAAACATTTATCCCATACTACACTCTGACGAAAAATCAGCTTTTGGCCTTGCTTGGCTTTTATGTTCGTCTCGATGAAATTGGCAAAATTACTTTAGCATTACGATGTATAGACATTACGAAAACGGTAGGTTTTTAACTACATTAAAGTTATTATTTCACTGTAGCCAAACTAGAAAACCTGAAATATTTTATATACAAAATATTTCCGACAATAGCAGCTGCCGACCGAAAATGTTGGCAAAATAAAAATTTTTTAACGCACATACACTAAAAGTTTTGCATTTCAAAATCACAAATGAAGTAGCCTAAAGTCTATCAGGCATTTAACTACAACTTAAGATCGTTTATGAATTTATTTCTGAAATTTAAATATTGGGATTTTGTCCCACTGTGCGGTGTTCCTGAGTGATCACATTTCACGGTATACGTGTGAGGATGCTAGGAGCCAGAGTCCTATTTAAGACCGATATTTGAAGAGGAAAAATGAGGAAATCGCTGGAAAACCTTCGATCAGAATTACCAGATGATCGAAATTGTCCTTCCATAGCCTATTCGAAATCCCTGAAGTTATGGTACATAATTTAGTGGAGCCAAGTGGCCGTTGCTCAGTTGGTCGACAGTTGGCTTATCATTCGGAAGGTCCTGGGAACGATTTCAGCGGCTACCTATTCTAACTGCTTTGCAGAGCTTTGACTCAGTCATACCAGGCAAATGCCCGGATGGTATCTACTAATTAACTAGGCCCTGGCCGACTACCTTCCACCATCCTCTCTCCCACCCTCTTCCGAACTGAAACAGAAGGCCATAAATAAATTCATTCGATATAAAGGACTAGTTGAAAGAACCATATTGTGTTAATATACAAAACGTACACAAGGAGAGAACCATACGTCAGACAAGACAATACTTTTGAAACAAAAACAAACCAAATAGCAATCATTATCACTTACATGTGTCTTTCAGGACATGTTTTTATATTTCAAATCTTTAGAAATAAAAGTGCAAAAGTTAACTTTCTTTAATGCGTTTATGCAAATATGTAGTTTAGAAGTATCACAATGTGTTCATTCTGTGAAAACAGTACATATATTATAATTAAAAGGAGCGACCAAAATTAACAAAAAATTGAAGGAAAAGGAAAAAATTAAACAGATATCGTACATAGAAAGAGAGCCATCTTTCCGCAATTCTACAAAATGTGTATGCCAAAATTAGAATATCACTAGTAGAAAAGCGTAGGGGAAAGTTAGCGAATACCGTACAGGTCCCGAATGCCATAGTCGTATTTCTTCAAAAAGACAAGAGATGGCAGAACGGTGCAGCCCTACTCGTGTTCTCCCGTCCAGTGGTAGTGTCGTGTGCAAGTTCGATCTTTGTGCCTTGGCTGACGTAATCGGAACGGGCGAAAAAAAGCGAAGTGATAATTACACTTTTCCCAGTGTCATTTTCAAACAATTGTCCATGACAAACTGTGAGCTTGGGATTACAAAGTATAATGTGTTTCATTCGTACTAATACTGTATTTAGTGTAGTGAAATGTATGTTTTTGTGTTACCTGCCATTCTCGTGGTGTGGCATAGTCGGATAAATTACATACACAGTGAAAATGAAACTTTCAAAGGACTCTAGCACCCATACGACGTGTGATCTTTCACCGTTAGCCTTGCCGAAAGTAGTTGTAAAACCACAGAAACGAGAAATGAAATAGCAGCAAAGTTCAGAAATTTTAACTTCAAATCCAGTGGAAAGAGGTTTTTGGATAAACAGGACAATGATATGGCAACCTCTATAAAGTATTTGGTCATGACAAAAGTTTCTGGCGGTTCTGATCAAGTTGCGCATGTACCATAAGAAAAAATAATCTGAAGAGAAAAGCATCAGAACAATCATGTGCAAGATATCGACACTCCAAGACTGTGAAGAAACGTGCTACATAAAAAATAGAATATTATTGTTTGATGTGTGGTGAACAGTATGAAGATCCTCCTCGAGAAGTTTGGATTAAATGCCACGTCTGCAGCGGATGGGATCACGAAGCATGTACAGACGGCATTTCTACATCAGGTGGACTTTACCGGTGTCACGCTTGTAGGGTATAGGTCTAGCTACTAACACAACTTCGTGTACGGCATTACCCCTCAGTGTACGGGATTCCCCAACTCCACTTTCTCATACACAAATGTGTTTATTCATTCAGCGAAAAGACATTTCTTTCATTTGTGTATTAGCTAATAGTTTGAATATTAAACTTGTTTGGCAACATAGGAGTGAACATTCTTGTTACCAGGGTAGCATTAATTTATCAGTTACCAGGGTAACATTGTTTAAAATATATTTTATTATGATCACGTGAAATTGGTATTACCTTTCCTTGTATTGAGTTTCCTCTAAACTCTACGAACAGTCTCACGAACATAAGAGATCAGACATGGGTTACACATGATCGCTCATTATGTTCAGTACATAAAACGTAGATGAATAGAAAATTCAATCAACACTAAATTTACTAACGTTGAAAGTTTATTGAGCCAGTATCGCCAATTTGTTGAGCTAATATGGACAACCTTCCCCTATGTATCTGAAGTAGTACTGTTTATAATTAATAACACTTATTATCGCAAAATTCATGCTTGAACAAAGAAAGTAAAAGTTTTAAAATAAAATACTTACATGAACGACAGAAAATAGGAAAACAACAACGAGCCAAGAAGCAGCCATCTTCATTTTACTGCAGTCAGGAAGAAACGGGCTGATGATGGCAGGCTTTTGAGCAGATTATATATCATCATATGAGAATATATCTTTTTTTACTATAAGGGACATTAAATTTTTCTATAGTATTTTATTCTCTATTTATCCAAAGTGCATACTTTTTTTTTTTGTTACAAACTCAAAAACTTTTTACTTTATATTTTAAGAAATAAATTATATTTGCGTAAGCGTAGACTCATTTCATACGTTCGTTATTCTATTCATAGTTAGAAAACCGCATACAACAACAGCAATCAATGGAGGTAAAAAATAGCAAAAGATATTTTACACCTTATCCTGTGTAATATTTTCAACTTTATGCTTTTCATTTAATGCTATTGTGGGTGCATTTTCATTTGCGAAATTTCAGAATTAATGTGCTGTTTTTCCGAGCAGTGTTAAAAGAACCTGTATTAAAAATAAGACTTGGATAATATCCGGATTGCAGTATGATATTTTGAAATATATATACGCGCATACTTATGCAATGGTCGGAAATCGAAGCATATGAGTAAATGAAGCGTGAAAATCCTTTTATATCTCTTAGGAAGAAAAAAACTGTTCTTTTCTTCTTTGCAACAGTGAAGCATTCTTATTTTCAATTGTTAGTTACTGACATTGTGAAAGACATTACGTCAAGTATTCTGTTTGAGTGTATGATTTCAGTATGCAGTCTTTAGAATATGAAGATCTGTGTTAAATGATTGTTTCCGTAGACCTAGATAGGACTATTTTGTCCTAATGACCTTAACTTGTCGACATATGCAAGAGACACAGATAAAAATAGTAAAGTCAGTTTCCGTGATCTATTGTTTAACGTTTTGGACTTTGGATCAGCACTTGGGAATTATCCTATCCCATCCTGAGCTAAGGTTTTTTTTCAAAAGATTTTCTCAGTTTCACCAGACGAATGGTGGAACGATACCACAAAGAAGACCTTCTTCATAATATTTTCTCCCCCAGCTTTTTTTTGGGGGGTCGGGGAGTGCTCACATGGATGCTATCCTTCAGACGTGTCACATGTTTTGGCTATAAAGAGTGTTTATTTACTCCATCACCACAATCAGAAGCGTTCTGACTTCGAAACACGTTAAACTTTCCTCGCTGTCAATTCTTTGACATTACGTATTTTATGTATTCAACTGACTTCTTTTTTTACATTATTTTGCATATCTCTATTCGAAAGTTTCCAATACTCTTTCGTTACACTTTCGGAGTATGTTCGTTTCGGTTTCACACAACAATATACTCCATAGCAAACATTCTTTCTTTGAACTTTATTTATACAGTACATTCCAATGATTTTCCACCTGCGGAAACTGATTTCGCTCTCTTCCTCCAACAACAGGAAGAAGTCGTACCAGAACATTGCCCTTTAACACTTGAAAAGGAGCACGAGTAGCTACGAATTTTAAGTTGGGTGGATCCAGGTAGACCTAGGGATGAAATGAACGGGAAATCAGTGAGCTATTGATGTATCTGTGTAGACAGTGTGTAACAAGAAATACTCCGAAAAGGTAAGTGTGAAAGAAAAGAAGAAAAAAAAAGATTTCTCAAGGTGAGTGTAATGTGAGCTCAATAGACCATCAATATTCAACATATTTGTATTGTTGTTTTTATTTAGAGAATTAATGTTAAAACATATTATGAGTGCAAAATTTATATTTAAAAAACGCTTTTATACTTTTAAATGAACCTATATGTCTAAAAGTACAGAGATATGTACGTATATACTACCATAACATCTTAACATGTAAAGCTAGAAGTGTAAAGTATTCTAAGACACTCGTCTTTACTCCAGAAAGATGACTCCAACGTACGAAATGTAGTGCACACTTTGGTATAGTTACAATAAAATATGCTCTGAATTACCTTCAGAATGCTGCGTCGCCATTTACAATTTTAAGATCAACTTAAATCAAACTCATGTTATCAAAACAAAGTTGCGACGTCGAGATATAAAGAACTAGCAGTCAGTTTGGAGATCTAAGCGGAGTTCAGACGACTAAACAAACCCCGATGCCTCTCTGAATTGTCTAATACACTAATAGTTCTTTTAATTTTTAACGGAAATAAAATAATAACGGAGAAGTGAATATAGTGTACACAGTAGAATTGCGAACTGTGGAAAATAAAATCACCATTGATAATTAGCTATGACGTGAAGTGGGTACATAAACCACAGGGGTATGTAAACTGCCCTGGAAAAGGCACAAAGGAGTACAAGGTCAAGTTGTCCTTATAACGGAATCGAAAACTAGAACTAGTGGACAATACATAAAAACACCCCCCCCCCCCCTTTCCCCCAAAACTCTAAGTGCAAACTAGGACAGTTTATTCCTCACTTAAGAGGCCTTCGCTGCGCATGCGTGAGAGAGTTTTCATATTTTTGAAGATACTGGACAAATGACAAGCAATAAAGAAATTCTAGAAAGTGGCTCCAATAATAATTGTGAATATGTATGAACTGAACTATCTGAGATTTTGACATTATTTATTTTAGCCGAGAAATTACAATATCCGTAATTGATGACATCATACGCCCACGCTATTATGGGTATTGTAATTTCTTAGCTAAAATAAACAATGTCAAAATCTCATTCTGTCTCTCTCTCTCTCTCACTCACACACACACACACACACACGCACTCACGCGCACACACACACACACACATACACGTGGCGTAGATACTGAGGCCTCTTAACAGATCAAGAACAGATGCAAACAAATACGCCTATTTTGCAAGACAAATACCAATATTGAACAAGTAAACCACAATACTAAGTTGGAACAACCAACTTAAGAGGCGCCGTAGCGACCTAGAAAAAAGATTAAAGAATGAATTGTCATAAACTATGCAAAGAAATTATACCTGTCCTCTACTCAGAAGACAAATACAAGTAATACTTACCAAGAAAGGACAAACAAAAGACTGGGAAAACAGTGACTGGCGAGTCCGAAATGGACACCAAGATTTTTTTTTAGATCCGAGTCTCGTCTCCGTTCTAGAGATTATCAGAAATAAAATATCGATCATGTGTAGGACCGGTAAGAGGCCTGTGCCGGTCACCAGTTTTAATCAGAAAGGTGGAAAACTTTTCCGGTCCTACCGGTGAAATTCCGGCTGCTTGGTAACCCTAGTACACAGTATTGGAACAATTAAAAAAAAATCGCATTTCTTTCTTAGATGGTAAGTTTTAAAGTATTCAATTTGTAATGTGATTTTGCGAGACCGATTCCGAAATTCTTCGGTCAAAGTATAACGGGTTTGAAGGGAAGGAAAAAAAAAAGAAAAGCCTTATTCTCTATCATAATAAATCGTAACAGTACAAATTTTGGCAAATAACTAGCTACCATCAAAATATTCCGGACAGCAAATAGTACAAAATTGCTCCACAGGTGAAACTCCGTTTTGCGTTGCAAAAGTAAAGAAGACACAAGGATTATTTTTTAGATTTTTGAGTACAAATTAAGAAAGAAATGGCATGGGACTACATAAAACTGTTCTGAAAGTATCTGAAACCACAGAATGTAAAGTGAAATCAACAATATATACAGATGCAGCGGCCGATGAAACTTAAGGAGGCAATTAAATGATACCAGAGACTTGGTGCTCAAGTCAACAGAACAACATAACTACCGAGGTATTTGTTAAAGCTCGTCGTTAACTTTTATACCTATTTTGGGACACTTGCGCTTGGCAGGCTGTAATTCCCGGATTGCTTCTAGCTCCGTGGTTTGCCATTCGAGCCCTGAATTGATGCTTGTGTGTTGACTGTAGCCCCCTCAGCGTCAGTAAATCGTTGGAGTGTTTGGGCATGTCAACAGCAGGGTTCTCATCGTATGATAGAGGTATTACGTCCGAACCGACGAAGCGGGAGAGTGACGTCAGCATATGTTTAGAGGCCCATTAAGCAGGGATTTCGATTGTCAGTGTTTACGTTCTCATCTCCATTACATTGGGATAGGTGACATATGTATAAGAACCATCCGATAGACCGGGATAGGATACATATGCAAGAACTGTATTTATGATAAAATAAAAACGTTCAGTTTGCTTTTATTAAAGAAGTAATTTACAAAGAGAAGAAGTGTAAAATTAATAAGCAAAGGTTCATCGCAGCAGTTAAGTATTTAGAAGTTGCAGTAGGAACGGACTTCAGATTGAACAGTAAGAGTGTATGCCATTACTATCAAAAGGGTTAAGGAGAGTATTATTTGGACAGTGTTGAGTAATTGGACTACGTGTCGTGAGCAGTGAATCCAGACTGATCTAGAATGATTGCATTATAAATTAGTGATAGGACAGAAATTTGTACGATAGAGACATCCGCAGGAAGACATCTAGTACCGACCGAGCTAAATGAATAAGTACCGTTCATGTGAAAAGCCATTACAAGATACAGTTACGAGCAAAACCTTATTACGTTTCATACAGATAGAATTTTCTCTGAAATTGACTATTCTATACAGAATAGGTTAGTTCTTCAAAAACAGTATTCTCTATATAGTTATACATATTACGATCGTAACATCCATTTCATCTTCATTTAAAATTTATATTTATCTTTTAATCTTCAATTGTATCTCTTTCAATATTTTAATTATCTCACACACACTTGTATGAGAACATATGCTACCAAGTATTGGTCATGAAAGGAACTGTGTAATATACATGAAAATTCATACAAGTGACAAGCATATTATACTAACCGTATATCGCTTTATCAGTGAACAAAGTGCGTTGTTTTGAATTAAGAAGAGGTGTTCAATAAATATATTGCAAAGCTTATTAAAGACTGAGTGTAAGAAGAAGTAATATATTGATAGTATTCGTATCCAACAAACTACATACAAGCATTCGGAAAGAGATGTATCTTCAGTGTGTATGAATCTAGAGAATAAAGAAGTTCAAGATATTATTTTGTAATCAACGCCAAAATTATAAATATTTGTTTCATTTCTCAAGAAAGCATTCCATACAACCTAGTCAAATCTCACTTAAGCAAAGATAAAGAGCTCCTTAATCGAATATTTTTACTGCAAAGGTATCTTAGCATCGCGCAGAGTTTCCGTACCGGACAATTATTCATTTTCAACAATTCTACTCGCTTTCGAAACAAACCCAACCGCCACAAAAGTTACGTACTGTGGTTGATATTCATATTACTTTAAAAAAAAAATAGATCGCAATTCAAAAAGCAAATGGTGAGTGTTTCAAGTTAAATTGAAAATGTCATATCGCGGTTTAATCATTTTTATAATTATGAACTACTTGTACCCAACTCATTGAAATTACTGGAACAGTAGACGAGAGTGTGTCTTCGTTTGCGTATCCACGTACTTCCAGGCGCATTGTTAGAAATATTGAGTATGACGTTAAAGTACGTAGACTGGTAACATGAAGGTGCATTAAGATCCATTATCTTAAAAGCGTAGCAATCATAGTAGTAACAAATGTGACGTGAAATTGTTTTTTATGTTATATTAGAAGGATAATACTATATTAACGTTCCAAATCAATCTTTATTTATTATCTATGTAAATGAAAATCAGTATATTAACAAAGTAAGTAAAGCGTTATAAAATATGTATATTATATATTAATATGTGATTAAAGTATTAATGTTCTAATAATTCTCTGCGATGAAATTTCAGTTTAGGCTTATTTCTTTCCATAACGGCCTCCTACACTATATCTAGGCCATTCTCCATATTCTGGTCCATATCCGACCCCTCCTCCATATCTTACTCCATAACCTCTTGCTTGTCCTCCGCGGTTGCCGTATCCCAGGCTTCCTGATAAGTGCGAATTCCCATCTTCTTGATATGTCATTGTTTTACGGTAACCTTCCTGAATGTCTCGTTCTTGACCGTGGCCATATCTGTCTCCACTATTTCCATAACGTTGTGGATTCCTCTTCACCTATTTAATTCAAAATAACAGCATGATATCCGAGAGAAATATGTAACATGTATATACTTTCAAAAAGTCTATGGACTTTCTAAAATTATACAATAAATAAATTCTAAAAGTTTCATGGGACTTGTCATGGAAACGAGACAAATAAATGAATTTGAAATAAAATTTTATTATCAATTCTAAATACGCTATTGGAAATTATGTAATTTTAATATGCGTTTAACTAAACTAATTATATCACTTGTCTGTTTGGTAAGGTAGGAAAATATATCACATTATTTACGCCTATTGTTTGAGTTATTGTACTAAAAAGGGACATCACCCAAGTGTCCGTCACCGATTTCAATGTAACTTTCTTTTCTGATAGAGGTCATGTATGCATTATGTCTGATGACAGAAATTGTTTCCATGGCGCATGCTTTTTTAAAGTTATTCAATGTTGAAGAGTTGTGATGTAGTTATTTACAGGATAAGGCGAAAGTCCCTTAACACCCCTTGTAAACTGCGTGTGAATGATAAAAAGTGAACAACCATGTGGGTACATATTAGGCCTAGGGGGAGCTTGAATCAGGCTCAATTTCGAAAATGAAAACCATAGCATGTGACACCTCATTGAAACAGCAAATTATCCCACAAATCCAGTGGTATGCTTATTTTTGCTCTATAGTTAACCAGTACGAAGTTAGGTTCATGTTTGCTGCATATATTGATTTTGCGCATTACTGTCAGTGCATGAATAGTTTTGGAATGAGCTTCCGCCACTCTTTCTGATGTTTTAAGAGTTGTTTAAGAGTTTAAGAGATGTAGTTGTTTATTTCAAACCACAAAACATGAAAAACCGATAGGCCTATGATACGTGAACAAACAAAAATGAAATTAAAACCGATTCTCGTTAGATGAACACAAAATTATCAGGAAAGAAAGCGGACTATGTTACGCAAACGACAAAAAAAATACAACTTCAAAGAAACAGCAGCAAACAATAGAAAGCTATTCCCAGTACGCTTTAGAAATATGAACCTCCTTTGGTTCGACAAAAATCCCTAAAAAGCAAATGACAAATAGCTTTTTTCTGATTGGAGAAAACAATGTATTAGAAAATAAATAAATAAACAAGAAAGAAATATAAAAGAAAACAAAAAGACGATCAAGTTAGACAACGATCATAGTTCTTCTTCTTTCTTCTGGAAATTAATGTTAATTTGCTTTCTCGTCACGTCTACTATCTATTACAAGCGACGTCTTTGGTATCACGTGACTACAAGGTAAGAGTTGTTACTTCGTTGTGCGATGATGCACTAAACGAGCTGTGGAAGGGCAGATGTGAGTCTGTTAGTTTCCGTTTGCATGTGGCTGGGGGCATCGGTACATTACAAGCAGAAGTGGACGTTTCTCGTATTGTTCACGTGAATACAACTTCAATTGTGTTTTAATAACATGTTACTTTTACTTTAATCAAGTTTGAATTTGCCACAGTGAAAAAATGGCAAAAATTAACCGCTTCAATGTTGTATAAATGCTGTACGAGGAGTTCAAAAATACGGCTCATGAGACACCAATCAATGCTCATAAGATTGAATTAAAGTCTCAACTGGTGCAAATTATTGACGAGTGCGTATCTTCAAGTACATTGTGCATCGAGAAGACTATGGGTTTGGATTTCAATGAAATGGAGCCTGAACCGGAAGACGGCGGACCACTTTGTTACGATAGTAGCAATGATTCGCAACCAGAGGACGAAGCAGCATCGAGTTCCATATCCTATTCAAGTCCCTCAAGAAAGGTAAGCAAAAAATTAGCTTTAGAAACTAAAAAGAAAATTGTTGAACATTGGGAAAGTGGGAAAAAGGGCCGTTTACATTGGAGAACTGTTTCAAAGCGTTATCGCGCTGTCACTAGTAAACGACAATTAAGACGATTTAAAAATGAAGTTACAGAGGCTAGAAATTGATTTGACAAACTAAAAGAGATCGATCAATGTACCTTTAATGAATTTGTTAAAGCAAAATCTAATAAAACTAATTGTACATGATTCTGATTTAAAGCGATGGGCACTTTTGAAGCAAACAGAAGTCAATGTAAAAAACTTTACAGTATCGCCTCACTGGATTTGGAAAGTCAAGCAAATACATAGAACCGTATCAAGAAAAATAATCTGATTCATAACCCATGGTGATTCTGTAGGAAGTAAAGACGTCAATTAAAGTGCGTGTGATTTTCTGTTAGCGAGCAAACAGTATTTCGATAAATACCAACGTACACAAATTTATAACAGTGATCAAAGTGGTTTTAATCTCGAACTTAATTCCGGACGTACAGTGATATAAAAGGGACCAAAACAACAGAAGTAATCATCCAATCAAAATCATCCACAACTCATTCATATACAATTATGCCCACTGTTTCAGCTGATTGGTAACTAATGAGTCCGCTTTACATCGTGTTACCGTAAACCGGAGGAAACTTTGGTCCAAAGTTTTGGAATCATTGTTTACAGCTGACAACCTATACATTGCAGCTTCGAGCAGTGGAACGATGGGAAAACAGCATTTGTTAGAGTGGTTTGAAAAGATTTATTACCCTAATGTGTCCGAAAATTCTGTACTTTTAGTCGACTCTTGGACCACTTTTAATGATGAAGCCGCAATGACAGCAACAAAACCGTCCAATTGCAATGTCACAATCTTACATATCCCTTCGAAGACAACAATTTTTTTCCAACCTGGGGACGTTTATTTCCTCAGAATGTGGAAGAACTTTGTTCGAAAATTTTCGGATTGAGTCTTGCTCAATAAGCTGGACATCAATCTTCATCAACGAAACAATGTCTTAAAACTCCAATTACTTGTTCATAACTAATTCTCCTCTCCAAGATTCCACAACTTCATCGCTTATTCTTGGTTTAAATCCGGATACATTGAAGATCGGCCTCCAAATTTCCAAAACACTGTCGAATTTTGCTTCAATCTGGTTGTCAATCATTGTGAATTGTGTTCTTCGGCAACTGTTTTCCTATCATGTTCATGATGCAAAAAGTATCTTTGTTTTCAATATTTTTCCCTTGATTATCACTATTGTAATAGTTATGTGAATTAGATCTCTTTACATGAAATGTGGATGTATTTGTGAAGTGTTGGGGATAGCTTTATTATGCCTCTCTGCTATTTTCTATTGATTGCTGCTGTTCATTTGAAGTTGTATTTCTGTCGTTTGCGTAACATTGTCCGCTATCTTTACTGATAATGTTGTGTTCATCTAACGAGAATCGGTTACAATTTCATTTTTGTTTGTTCACGTGTCATAGGCCTATCGGCTTTTCATGTTTTGTGTTGTGAAATAAATAACTACATCACAACTCTTCAACATTCAATACCTTTGAAAAAGAAAACATGTTGGCAACAAATTCTGTCATCAGACATAATGCTTACATGCCCTCTATCAGAAAATAAAATGACATTGAAATCGGAACCGGACACTGCCTTTTAGCTGTTTCTTTTTCTGTAAAACATTCAACTGTGTCAAAGATATTGCTAAGATCAAAAGCTTTGTTTCACAGGGAGACGAAAGTTAAGATTTTCATCGGCGCCAGCCGAGTCGATCAACAGCATTCTGCTTTCGACCCATATTTGCCGATAATTTCCCATCTTACGAGTAACACTAGTTTGTAGTTTAGGCTATGTGTGCCTTCTTAGAACGTGCGAAATAACTTTTGCAACAAAACACTCAGATAATCACATAAGCCCCTATTTCTAAGTAGAGGCTTACTGTCCTAAGCTTGTATCAAATGAGATGGTGCAAAAATTATATTTTATACTAACTTTACGTTACTAGTCAGATACTCACTTGAATACATTGGACGAGTTTGCGCAGTCAACTAGATAAAAGGTTTGAGAACATAGGATGAATCTACAATACACCAGGTAGTAGTTTCAAAAAATTGAAATAAGAAATGTTATTGGTTAGCAAAGACACTAGTTAAATCATTTGATAACACTTTGGTAAAATTTTAGTTTGTATATGCCAAATTAGTAACTTTCGATTTCGGCGCGTCATGATTTTAAGAGCGTAATGTTTGTTAACATCTACAAACATCCATGTGGGACCCGCGATCTTGGAGACGTTGGTGTAACGCTTTAGATCACACGATTATTTCAATCGGCAACAATCGTACGACCTTGTATACCTCAAAAGAATAATACTGGTAGAATATTGCTGACAGAGAAATTGTATGTTAAAGATTCCAATAAAATTAATAGAATATTAGAAGTAGAGTAGATGTGCAACACAAGAAGAGTATTACGGAATAGAAGAAAGTGAAGAGAAACATAACAACGAAGAGAAATGTTTAAACATAATTCAAGAAAACTACTTTCTGGTGTGGATGGAATAAAGTGAAATCAGTGTAAAACTGATAACGCCTATCATGGCAATACCGTACAAATACTTTCTGGTTAAACCTCTGAATAAAACCATACTTTGTCAAAAGTTTTAGATAAATCATTTTAAAATTGTTCAAGATTTGAAAACTATTAAATCAACTCCCTTTGGTAAGTATATGAGTTAAAAGAAACTTTGAGTAATCAGAATTTGTTTTAAATCAATTTTAATTTCAGATTTAATTTGTTGTCGATCTTAATATTTATGCAATGATTGTATTCACAACATAGTTATGTTACTAATATAATTTCAGCGTTCATTGTAATCCCTCGTATAACTGACTTACTTGATTAACAAAGTGTTTACCGAAATGTGATGAGAAATTATATTTGTTCAGGAAATTTGGATAATACTATTCGTACTACAAAAAAGTACCTATCAAGAACGATATATTCACACAAAGTTTTGAATAAATCTATTGACCTAACCCAAATATAAATTGTTCTTGTAGTTCAGAAACTCGATGGTTCAAGAAATGACGTCAAAATATCCGAAAGGGAAGACGCCATTTATTGAGCTGCGTAGAATAGACATTATACCGTTCGGTATACATTAGGTATTTATACGCCTGCTCTATTATTGCTCCACTTTGGACGGCAAAATTGCACAGATTCATCACGTGAATTAAGAAGAACTCCCTTCAAAGTTTGCCTGAGAGAAATTAATTTACGCGTATATGGCATCTTGTATTTGATACAGATGGATTATTGGAAGAGAAAATGACCGATGAGTTATTTTTCCTTATCCTCTTTGTTCTCAAATTAACTCGAGATTAGGAAAATCGGTACCAACAAACGAAACAATGTGAACTCGCTGATATACTTGTGGAAAGTGTAGAGACTCGAACTACATTATTACGTGGAAATGGCAGTTTCTTATCAAAACCTCTAGTTGCATGAAAGAGTCAAGGTGCTTAACCATAAACATGTAAATGGCCTCTGGTACTAGATGTCCATTCACAAAATTTAGTAGTTCGAATACATTTCAACTCAGCAGTGCCAAAACCATTTCAATTTTCTCGTCACCTTCTATCTTCACTGCCTGACACTTCAAGTCGTTTGAGGTGCTTTCAGTTAACGAGGATTTTTCCGCTAGTACGGTATAGACAAAATCTAACTTCGTGGTAAACTAACAAGTGTTTTGGTGATCAACGGCCCAGATTCGAAAATTCTTAATAAACTGCAGGCTAAAATTTCTTAATATTAAATAAATTAATACTCTTAGTTAACTTGGAGACTCAGAAAACACGTATGCGCTCAACCTTTGGAACGGTTCTTTAGCTGAAGAATTTTAATCATCTACCTTTTGTGCTATCATATTCCTTCAATTTAACTTCGCGCTTATAGTAAATTGTCTCTGGCCTTTCATTTGTGCCTTTAATATACGACCAAATAGTGTGATTCTGATGGACGATTTTTGTTCATGTGCCCGTTCACGGTTCACTCAGGCAACAGCTGGCCTCAAACACCCCCATCAGAGTGAGGTACCGCTCATGCCTGCCATTTCGTACCTAGCTTCTTCAACATTATTTAAACTATTTGTTTTACCAATTCACCAGTAGTCCACGTGTCAATGCCCTTGGCCATTATTAATCTCTACCTGCGTCCATATAGTTTTCACTTAATTTGAGGCTTTTGTTTCGAACAAAGTGGATATCTTGATGAGTAATTTTGTTACACTGATCAAAATTTCGGCACTCTGCTACACTTTTCTGCATAATGTTTTTTTAACATTTTTGCAAGTTGATATCTGTACAATAGAAAAATTTATTTCCACACATATGACGTAAGAAAGAATCCATCTGTGTCCATGTCTTCCGAGACTACAAGAAATATGAATAAAAAGTTGAAACAAATTTCCAAACACAAAATTAAAGATTAGTTTATGAAGCGTTAACCCATATATCAGAACCATTGAAAAACTAAAATATAAAAGAACCTACCCTAATTCTAGAACCTAGAATATAGAACTTAAAAACAAAATGTAAAACCTTGTCACCTGCATTCGAACGATGACGATGGTATTTGGACTAGATACTAGGGATTGTTGAATTTGGATCTAGAATATAGGAGAAGGCGAAAAGAATAAGCCAACCCTAAGGTTGATATGCTAAGGTAGAAAATAGGAACTGATGTACTTTAAAGATATCAAATATGATGAAGTGTACCTGGACTACTTTTAAAACGTGAATTAAACTTACCCACCTGGAGTCGAAACAAAGTTCATGTCTTACTGTGAGTGGTAAATTGTGGTAGCAGAATAAGAGAGGACAACAATAAAATATAAGAAAAGAAAGTTTCCTAATTTGTCTGAAATTTGGATAATATTTGTGAGCCTTATTACAAAGTTATAAGCATATATTCGTGTTATAAACATATTTGTATTTATTATTCTTTGTGTGAGGTAATCGTCTTCTCCGAAATGTTGAAAACTATTGATGATGTGTAAAAAAGCAGATTCTGTTGTCAAAAGAATAATATATTACCGGATTGACATGAGGACATGAGACATTATAATTACGATGTTTGAATGTTGATAAAGTGTAGAAAATATATTTGAAAATGCATTTATTATAACTTATTATTAACCACCAACGTTTGTATTCATAAATAATAGATATGAAAATTCTACTTACCCTGAATCGAAGCGGTTGCTCAAGGTTATAGCCTGCAAATTGATAGAAGATTAATAAATAATAGTCATATCAAAATAGATTATGATTTGACTTTTAACTCTAATAATTACAAATTACAATTTTAATTTCGATCAAACCCTAATAACAATATTCTTAATTTCCAAAAAATAAAAATTATATTTTCGTAATCGTAATACGTTTATAAACAAAGTTAGAAATAGATGCTGCTTAATCCATGCAAACGGGGAAGAACTGCATTTCAGTTGTCCGTAGTAGATAAACTGGGGAAGCTATTGGCTCTAATGTCTTTAAGGTACGATGTCGATTTTGCGAGAAACGTTTTCAATCAAAATAACGTTTTTGGAGTCTGAAAGTCGCTATTATTTTCATTATTATTATTATCATTAAATGTCACGGTTCCACAGTCCGAATCGAGCATTGTCCTGCCAGGATCTATTTGTTGTGTTCCGCGTAACGATTTTCAAGAGGCATCGAAATGGCGTCAAAATGTTTAAAACAAATGAACACTAAGTTAGATCTCATTGAGTTCTTTTATAAAGCTGGCACAAAATAGTATTCTTAAATATTTCTCGTTTTATAGTGTTAGCCACTACAAATACCTCTGTGACATTTTTGTTTTCCTCTATACAACAGTAGTCCGTAATAGATGTAATTTTATAAGATCTATGAGTCAATTCAAATTCATCTAGGAATATATTTCAATTCAATTCGAAGTGTAAGTTCAAGGCAACCCTGAAAGTGAATTCGTAAAACTCAGTTTAAAAAGTCCTTAATGATCTCCACATAAACGTTACGCTGTCACCTCCCAGCAAACATTTCATGCGTTGGGTGCCTTGTATGGTTCACCTGAATTTCATTTTTTTTATGTTTAAAAAGTAGAATGAAATTCTTCTTATAGTACGGTTACTTATAAATTGTATATGCAGATGACAGCACGTGCAAAAATGTGCAAAATGAAAAACACATTGTCTGTCAATGTTGGTGTATAATACTTAAACAGCTAAAAAAAACTACTAAGATGGGTGATGGTTGATTCCTTTTCTGGTACGAAAAGAACTGAGAAGCGTGTGTCCAAAAGCTTCTATATCCATGTTTCTTTTCAATTGTTTTTCTGTTTTTCATATAATATGAAAATTTCTGAATTCGTGTTATTTGGATAGAATACTTTCTCGTTCAAACTGACTACAAAATAGAATCAGGAACTCGTATATTATACGAAATACAGCATTATTTAAGTAAAATTAATATAGTTGCTTTTGGAGACGAGGTTATATCAACTTCTGAAATGAAGGAATTTATATCGACTTTAATCAAATATTGGGATAGCTTAGTTGATCTTATGTTAGAAGTATAAATGCTGCACATACGCAATTTGGCTGGCCTCCTGGTGCTTATCTCTGGTGGTTCTACATAGTTTTTTTTTTTTTAATTTTATACCGGAGTAGGACAGCTGGTAGTTGCACCGCAGATCCTACCAAATTACCGGCCATGAGTCGTAAAGCCTGTGGGCAGACCCTTGAGTGGGATTATAATGCGTAAGGGTAGAAATGGAATCTAGAAGCATATCGATATGCATAATGGAGTACAAGTTGTGTATATTTTGATAGTAACTACAGAAACAAAGTATGATCTCGGTTACATCCTATATTTATTCCCCTGATCGTCTTATTCTTTCGTCTTCAGATCGAGCTAAATTTTTCGTACTTGTATAGGGTAGATTCTAACTTGGGTACCACGTGTAATAAAACAAAATATAATCTGAATTTTTTAACCTATATCAGTAAACTTTGTAAAATTTCAAATTGTCTTTACTTTTCTAGCATGTTCTAAAGATTTTTAAAACACAAAGAAATGCAAAAGTATCAAAAGAGACAATTCCAAATAAGTACCCAGCAAAAAAAAGTTAGTTTTTTCTTTAAAAGAGCAAAACAAGTTGTAAAAATTTACCGCCAGCTGAGAATCGAATCAAGGACGACGGATATCCGGCAAGCATCCAAAGCCCACACAACTCTCCAACGTCCCCATGTCAAGAAACATTTTCCACAACGTTTGGAATTATGGGTACAAAGACATCTTGGCGCCTTTATTCCACCAATGATAGGAGTACTGTATTTCTGTCTGTATAGTAATGTTAAAGGACCAAGAGAATATGGACACAATTCCCAAACCACTTCTAGAAATTGGTACATTTTAATAGCTTATTTTCCGTACATATACTAAATAATACCTTCCTGAGTGCGTTTCTTTCCATTTTCTAGATTTAACATTGCTTTCGTTCTCTATCCTATGGATTCCATTACTAGACTTTATACATGTCAAGTCTGTAGTACGTTTAAATTGTACATTCTCCTTTTGCATGGAATGATTGGAAATCCGTTCTCTGTACAAATCGTCGCACAGTACAAATATTCTCCCTCTTTACAATCTAGGAATCTAATGTTATCAACTCATTGTCTTAAATTCAATTTCTCAAATTAATTTCTATTGCATCAGGTCTATCTTCACCAACATTTGCATTCGTATTATTCGGCACAGTCGAAAAATACTGTGGGTGTACCCGCAGAAACTACTCTCGTTGTCAGTGTTGCCAAAATATTTTCTTAAAACATCATTTTTTAAAAAAATGCTTCTATTATGCTGCTACTCGAAGATCTTTTAACATTGTCGTCCCAAAGAGGTCTCGGTTTTGCCAATGGTCTCTTTTCCTTCACCTTCCCAACCACCATTGGAATATAATCTTCCCACCCCCTCATCCGAGTTACCTGACCTTTCATCTTAGCTGTCGTGATTCCGTTATTCAAACAACATCGTGTGAATTTTACAATTTGTGTAAGTTACTCATTATGGAGTCTCCTCCATTTCAGATAAACCTGAATTGTTTGAAAGAAATATATGTACGTAGAAACAAGCTCCCAAATCGTACTATGTTTGACATTTATTGCATGAAAATATGTACTATGCGCTAAAAAAAATCCGGATGTTAATAAATTAAATTTAGAACAAAATTCAATGTATCATTGAATGTATTGCATGCTTTACGCCCTCCAATGTTGTTTTTGCCTGTTCCAAAGGTGCCGAATTACCATAAATTGAATTCAATTTACCTGCTATACTTGTTTTCTGGAATTCATTTGTGTTTTATCCAAAGTCTGTTCTGTTCAACTTATTAGTCCACTGTTTATAAACTTATTGTAAAACATTTTTATACAAAATTAAATATATTATTATAAAGGATTTGTTAATATGAACTGTGCAATTTATGGACATTGGTTGCTAAGGTAAAAATTTAGCAAATTTTATTTTGTATGGGCTAGTCTAGTAACTATTGACTTCCGCCCGTTACGATTGGTCCTATAGACCTAGTTCAAATCCACAAACACTCGAACCCGCGACCTTCGAGTTACTGGCATAACGCCATAGACCGCATTGGTTGCAAGGGACGTGTAAGGGAAGAAGGAACAGAACTACTGCACAATATTATTAATTTATAATGAATAATATGACTTGCACTTGTTGTGCAATGAGGAAATATACAAGACTATATTGAGAAAATACCTCGTGTGAACCAAAATAGTCAGACATATACCAATATTTACCGTTCCTAATCACAAATAAAATTTAAAAACTAAATGATCATGCTTATATATTAGAGTGGATTGCACAAACACATTGAATGACTAGCTCAGCCGTAATAGAAGGACGATCCTTGCAGCCTATGATGAACAGATGTTCCGGTCGTGCTCACTGCGATCACTATTACTGAGATCTTCCTCGTTTTCCTCTGTCCCAGCAGATCAATGTCAGCATGGTACTTTTAATTTTAGGTTCATTCAGAGAATACTAACATTCACGTAAGGGATGATGGCTTCAGCAGAATTTAATTTATGAACGTTCATTTTAATTTTATTTATGGTCTTAGGGCATCTTTGGCTCAGGCCAGGACAAATAAAGAACAAGATATAGAGAGTAAGTCGGCCTGGGTCTAATTAGATGATATAATCTCGATATTAGCCAAGTGATACTAAGAAAATACGCTAGAAACATCTTAGTGAGTATGTCCAGTTGCTCGGATCAACTGTTTAAACAGCTATATTTTCCAAAACAATTTAAATTAAATAACAATTTCGCAAGATTTTAATACCTAAATATAACTCATGATATAAATTTAAAGAAAAGAACATTTTTCTTACCTGAAGGTACTGGTGATGAGTTTCCTTCTGGCTGCAATAAGAATGAAAAAGAAGCTTTAAGAAAAAGTTTCACAAGTCTGGAATGTTGAAAAATCATTAGCACTATTCTAAATTAGAGAAAGAATGTTTCGCATCAAGTTACTTCATTTTCTTTTCTCTCTTTATTTCTTAGTCATTACCTTAGGGTGTCTTTGTTAGTTAAGTTACGGTTGAATGCGTACAGTTAGATTCGTAGAATCGTATTCAAATTAAACTGAATTAGCTCCATGGTATACAAACGAAGATAAAGTAAAATCAAAATGTGCATCAAGAAAACTGCTTCATAGTGGTATAAAAAGATGTTAATACATTTATAATAATTCAGTAGAGTTACCGCTGTGATGGGTTATACATTAACATAAATATTGTTCCTTTGCAATAATTATAATATATATTTATTTGTTTCATTGACAAAAAGACAAAATGTGAGAATGTTTGGCCAAAAGCTTTTCACGCGAAATTGTGATGTTCAGTTCTCGTTGTTGATGACGCGAAATAGCTAACACCCTTCTTTCTCGATACATTTTTAATAATTTGAATTTATTTTTAAAGCCTTAGGCACTTGTGGCTCAGACCGGGATAAGCTGGGGGAGAGGATTGCGGAATGAAGATAGACAGGTCCTAATGTGTAGGTACCATTTGCCTGGTGTGACTGAGGGATACCCCTAGAAAACCCTCAGTCTGGATAGTCAGCTGCTGGGATCGATTCCAGGACCTCCCGAATGCTAAGCCGATGCTCTATCCTTTTTTTGACATTTCAATATATTTTATTGCCAACAAAACATCTTATACAAATACACTTATAAACGTCAAGATATATTATATTATTAGCGCACCCGTATGAACGTCAGTGAATAAGGTAAGATATTCGGTTTGTCCTGTCTATCTGTCCACTCCCCCTTCCCCCTCTGTAGATCTCAGCAACTACTGGTCCGACGAAGTTAAGCCATATACCGTTGTCTTCGTCAAACGGTGGGGAAAATTATGACTTTGACTCTAAAACTGACAGGTCATTTTCATTTGCTTGGTATTCTCCATTTTGTCTACATGTTTTTCATATGGTATGTTTGTACACCCTAGACCTCAGTAGCTACAAATCACAGAGAGATGAACAATACATCATAGGATTTGTCATGGTCTGAAACGGTGGGGAAAATTATCAGTTTGACCCTAAATCTGGCAGATCAGAATCGCTCAGTATTCTCCATTTGTGCCCCTCCTAGATGTCAGTAACTACAAGTCCGACAGAGATTAGCCATACACCATTGGATTCATAATGGTCTCAAACCATGGAATAACCTACAGTACAAAAACCCTTTCGGGGTAAAGGGAAAAGTGACGCAAGAATTATACTCAGAAAAGAAGTGATTTTCATTTTGGGAGTGATTTTCTTTGTGTCATTTGTTTCCTTTGTAATAAAATTAAGAGATTTAGTATCGTCCCTTCCGCTATAGTGATACAAAGAAAATCACTCGCAGAATGTATATCACTTCTTTTGTGAGTAGAATTCCCATTTTCTCTTACCCCGAAGGGGTTTTACCACTGGTATCACTTATTTTGTAAGGTTGGACTATGGCAGGCTCCGTATCTCGAAAACGATAACTCCTATAAAAGAAATAAGTATTTTTACCCCAAATTGTTGGGGCCCGCAATTGACCCACAAAATCCAATGGTACCAACAATTTGGGGCTAAAAAAAAAAGACAGACAGAATGACAGAAATTCTTTTCTATTATTTGTGAAAATTATGTTATTCGGCAAAAATCAAATAACTTTTGAACTGCTTCACCGATTTTGACGTGTGATACACCGTTTGAAAGGTATTGAAGCGTAAATTGCGATTCCACAAGTTTCGGCCACCTATACGATCTGGTGTCAGTGCTATCATCAGAAATATGAAATTTTTATTTTTTTGGCACCGCCCTAGGGGTCTCAGGGAGGTCCTACTAACCCATTGTTTTCTGTGTCTTAGTAGAGCAATTGCTTCCACATGCAAGTTCAAGCATCAAAATCGGGCTTATAGTTCGCTAGATCCGAAATTAGCTGTATATATTTGAATGCCGCTAACAGACTCGTTTATCAACGTCACTCGAAGAACTACCGTTCTTCATGATCACATAAACTTTAAAACTAACAGGTCCTTTTCAATTGCTTAGTATTCTTCATTTGTATGTTTCTTTGTACCCCCTTGACCTCAATAAATACAAGTTACGCAGAGATGAATGATATATCGTTGAATTCGTCGTAGTCTTAAACGATGAGGGAAACTATGAATACAGCTCTAGAACTGGCAGGTCCTTTTCAATCGCTTAGCATTCTCCATTTGTGTCCTTATTAGATCCCAGTAGCCACAAGTTTGACAGAGATAAGACTTACACTGTTGGATTAGTCATGGACACCGATGCGAAAATCCATTTTGACTCTTTCTTTTGGATACTTTATAAGATAATTTGAATTTATACGAGGGCTCTTTGGTTTTATCTATAATAAAACCATTACTTAGCTTGTTATCTATTAATTTAAACATATAGTCAATATATTCTCTTAAACAATTGTTCTCATGTATGGTTGTCATTGGCGTACAATTGCTACATTGTTCAAAGGCAATAAACAAAAATAATTACCGAAATAAATTTAAATAATTAAATTAATATACTGCTCTGATATATTGAGCGTATTTAGTTTTCTTTTCATTTTCAATCATGTAACTGTATCGTAGGATTATTTGATTTGTAAAAGTCTTCATTTATATAATCTCTTTCTCGTACTAAAATAAGAAAAGATTAAGCTGCGAACCAGTGTATAAATCTCTTTCTTGTTGGAGGGAAACGTCTATATTCAGGATTTTCAATGACATATTCAATATTAATGTTTATTTCGTTAATTTTAAGATATCTGGCAAGTATTTGTTTACATTTTATCCAACCATTGACAGGTAAGTGTTCTTTTACACAGATAATTTTCGGTAATACCTCCTACAAAAAAGTTTCTGGTTAGTTTCGCATATTCATACGTCATTTTAAAACGAATATCGTGAAATGCTTGCAACTGTGTTAGTTCACTAATGTTATTCCAAATAATATTTCATTGTTTATTAAGGTATTTTGCGTCATTTCGAGATGTATTACAATTTTTTGTATAGGTCTTTACGTGTATATATATATATATATATATATATATATATATATATATATATCATATTCAGCCGTTTTCTACCCACTGCTGGATGAAGGCCTCTCCCTTTTTTTTCCACATATCTCGGTCTGCTGATGTCCTCATCCATGTAGCTCCTGAAAAACGTTTGATTTCATCTACCCATCTTACATTTGGACGTCGTCTCGGTCGTTTCTTTTCTCTAGGAATCAACTGTAGTACATTTGTCGTCCATCTTCCATCTGTTCGTCTAGCTATGTGACCGGCCCATCTCCACTTCATCTTCTTCGCAATCTTGATTACATCCTCTACCTTTGTTTGTGCGCGAATCCATTCATTTGTCTTCCTGTCCCTCCTGGTTATTCCTAGCATGCAACTCTCTATTGCTCTTTGTGTGATTCTCAATCTTTGAGTCGTTTGCGCATTCAATGTCCAAGTTTCACAGCCGTACATCGTTACAGGTAAGACACATTGATTATAAACTTTACGCTTCAGACACATTGGAAGTTTGCTTTTGAAAATAAAGTGTAGTCTTCCAAACGAACTCCACGCCATTTTACATCTTCTATTTATTTCATCAGTCAACTTTGCATTCGATGTTTTAAGCTGGCCTAGGTAAACATACTCATCAACTATGCCTATTGTCTCTCCGTTAATCTTCACTTCCTTCTTTGCAGCATATTGATTGTACATTACTTCTGTTTTACTTAAGTTCATTTTAAGGCCTATTTTCGAACTCTCGTTACTCAGTTCTTCCATTCTGGTTTGTAGTTCCCGCATTTGAAGCAAACAGGACTATATCATCACCGAACCGTAGGTGCTGAAGATATTCGCCATTAATTTTAATTCCAACTTCATCCCAGTTTAAATTCTGGGACACTCTCTCCAGGACCGCACAAAACAGTTTTGGAGAAATTGAATCTCCTTGCCTTACCCCTTTTCCAACTTTAAATTTTTCACTGTCTTGATGCAGTCTAATGACAGAAGTGGCAGTCGAGTAAACGTTTC